>CAJNIZ010003647.1:46104-97291 GCA_905231905.1 Symbiodinium pilosum | reverse complement strand
AACCTTTCGCCGCCCTTTCGCCCGCAGTGTTTTTGCATCATGCGTCCCTGTGCTCATAGTTTGTTTTTTAAACATGGGTTTTTGGACGGTCCCCATATGTATGTATGTACACACATATGTTCATCCAACTATGCGTAAGGGCTCGGACGATCAGACTGGAGGCATAGTATTGTTCCATCAGGGGACTGTAAAAATGAGGCTGTTGTATGGGTTTGAAGCTGCAGAACTCTGTGCGCATCAACTAAGACCCAGTGCCTAGTGCGTGACTTTTGCTTCTTTCTTGTTAATGGTAGTAGACGTAACAAAGGAAGGAGCAATAACTGAAGTAGTAGCAGTACAAGTACTAGTGGTGGTGGTGGTAGTAGTAGTGGTAGTCGTAGTATAAAAAGTAATAGTACCGGTGATAAAAATGGTAATAGCAAAAGAAATAGTACTAGTGAAAGTAATAGTGATAATAATAGTGATCGTGATAATCATCATGGTCGTCGCCGTCGCCGTCGTAGTAGCCGTCGTCGTCGTCGTCGTCGTCGTCGTCATCGTCGTAGTAGTAGTAGTAGTAGTAGTAGCAGTAGCAGTAGCACTAGTAGTAGCTGTAGTAGCAGCAGTAGCAGTACTAGTATCAGCAGCACTAGCAGCAGGAGTAGAAGTCGTCGTCATCGTCGTCGTAGCAGTAGCAGTAGCAGTAGCAGTAGCAGTAGTAGTAGTAGTAGTAGCAGTAGTAGCAGTAGTAGTAGTAGCAGCAGCAGCAGTAGTAGCAGAAGCAGCAGCAGTAGTAGTAGCAGGGTGCAAAGCCCATTGGTGTGCAGGCCTCTGCACATGAGAACCCCACCCGGTAGTTAGAACATGGCCATTCTGTGATGTACAAATCTTTTAAGACGAGCTGAATCTCGAAAGCCCATGATAGATCCCCTACTGCGCATCTAGCGCTTGCCTTAATTGCTATACTGCTATATACACCCTGAGACCATTCAACAACCCGAAGTTTTGCAGGCAATGAGCCTATTGCCGCCAATGCCTCATGTAGTCCTGGCGGGGAACATCAGAGATAGGCGAGCAAAGATCGGTCATCATATTGCATAGGACTTCACCCAAAGACACATTGCAAGGCATTATAGCAGAAGCTCCTTGAATTCCTGATTCGAACTCGATCCGTTCCGTTCACTTGCATTCTAGACATTCCCTTGCATTTGCAGCTTTTGGTATGGCTGGGAAGCAATGTGAGGCCAGAGGGAAAAGGCGGGTAAAGGGCTTGTATTGCTGGCGTTACTAGACGAACCCTCAAGCTTATGTCATGAAGGCGCGTAGCTAATTCGAATAGGCCTCTGGCTCATACTATGATGGTTGTTAGGGACTAATTGTCGGTACTCATTCAGGCTTGCAAGGTTCGTATCCTCTTGTAGATGTTCGCTATCATAAGGATTGCCGGTAGGGGCCAGGACGTTTTGGGAAACTTACAAACAAACACCACGACAACTACATTTCAATGTTTACTGTACATCTCGAGCAACAACAACCACGAATTTCCCTGTTATTGGCTGTCGAGAATCGAAAAAGGTCAGAAGTGCTCAGGCATGCATGCAAAAGCCAAAACCTTCAATCCTTCAATCAGCATGCCGAACACCGAACACAAAACGCATCGAACTCTGAAGGTAATCTGGCGCGACCAGATCCTCAAGCTATGAGGCTCTTCGTGCCAGGCTGATTTAAGAATGGAACTTAAATCATGCCACCAGGAGGAGAAACTTAGTTGTTTACTGTCTTTTTCATAACATTATAACTTACTGCGAGAAAACCTGCGATTTCATGACCAGGTCTCCAAAGGTTTCTTTACAGCTTGGGCCAGGGATTTCATCTCGCAAAGCGCTGATGCTAAACAGACACTAGGACCAGCAATGCTTTCACCACAACCAATACAAATATCCATCAAAATCTACTACATACTTTCTACGACTGTCTACTAATGCTACTTCTGCTGGTGGCGGTGCTACCACGGTCCGGCTTGCAACTGTTGCTGCAGCGGCAACTTGTGATGCTGCTGCTGCTACTCCGAGAGCTATGAGGGTTCAGCATTCCTTGCTGAGCATTTCGCTCCGACTCTAGTTTGTGTAACTACCTCAGAGCACGGACCCCTTTTCTGTGGCTCTTGTACTGATGCATCTTAGTCGGGCAAAAGAGGAACATAGCCGTTCAGTATCAACTTGCGTCTGTCCTCTGCGGTGGCACCGATGGAACAAACCTTCCCGTTCTGTCAAAGACCTGAGGATGCCACCAAGTGCACATGTGTCGTATGTCCAGATATGTGGTGACTTTACCTGGATCATGAAGTGATTTCACAAGCGCTCCGGAACGTGTATGGGGAATGTGTATAGGGGCCATAAAGAATCTGAAGTACGTGGTGGTTTAGACTTGATGTGTTTAGAGTTGCCACAGGCAAAGAAAGTCGTGTCCAGGGCTTGGGACCTGAAAGATCGCTGCACAAAAGCATCCGCAGAGGGCTTTACGCTGTGGCCTTACAATAGATCCTGCACTACTCTGTAGCCTAATGTGCATCCGAGAGGGAATATTAGCTCAAAGCCAGAAGCCTCTGGAACTGTCACAAGGCCATGTGACCATGTGCACTGGGGTCAGCCTCCTCGATATGGATAAGCCTCTTGAGCCGTAAACTGGGATCCACCAAGGGGCGGGGAGCTGTTTTCAGATATGAGAAGTCATGCAAGCAAGACATGCGCAAGAAGCTCGGGCCCCCGCGTATGTGACCTGGCAATAGGCCCGTGGCACATCTGGGTCTAGGCTACATGGAGGTTATGTGTCCGTGCGAAATTTCGGGGCAATTTTTTTGTGGCAGTGGCAGCCGCGGCGGTGGTGGCAGTACTGAGCAGCGGCAGCAGCAGTAGCTTAGTCTTCACCGTCACGCTTTTAATTAGATAAGAATGTAACATGACATGTCAGACCTTGAGGTTAGTATTCAATCCCCAAACCCTGAACTGAAAAGCCTGTCACCCCAAAAATGATGCGTAAAACCCAGTCCCCCATTCCCAACTCAGCCAAAGAATGTAGAAGTTTTAAGTTTTACACTTTCTCTTCCACTTCCACCGTTATCCCATCCCCCTACAATATGTTCTTCAGCCCTAAAACCCTAAACTGCCCCTAAACCCTAAATCCTCAACCCTAAATCCTGATCCTAACTCCTAAACCCAAAATCCTAAATCCTAAACCTACTCCCTTCTCTTGCCTTCAGCTGAGCGCCATCACCTTGGAGCCAATCCCGGATGTCGTCGTTGGTACCCCACTTTCCCTCCTCTGGCACACTGTTTAGGATCTAGGGTTTTAGTATTTAGGGTTTTGGGTTTAGGATGTAGGGTTTTAGGATCTAGGGGTTTAGGGTTTAGGATCTAGGGTTTTAGGATCTAAGGTTTAGGATCTAGAGTTTTAGGATCTAGTGTTTAGGCTTTGGTACTTGCAGGGTGGATGCTTAGGAGTTTCTGGAAAATGGGGTCCCCAAGATGTACCCCCAGATACCACATTACCATAGGGAAGCGCCCAAGCACGGGCAAAGGGTAGTTCTTCAAGCTGTTCAGGTCTTGGCATCCCTTACCTGTCCTGACCTTTTGATTCCTGTATCCTTTAGGTGGACCTCCCACCCAGTAGTAGTCTTTAATGGGCTGCTGCAGGTCTGCTCCACATTAGGCAAAGACCGTGCAGCAGCCCCTGCGGCGTGGATGCCTGAAGAAGATGTAGAACTGGAAGCTGCTAGCAACAGGTTACCTTACAAGTTTGGAAATTTCTCTCCAAGCTCTCATGTGGTGAGTTGCCTGGGGACACTCCAGGTGCATCCCCCGAGATATACAAATGCAAACCTCACAAGATAGGACTCCAAGTTTGGCCCCTGCCTACATCTGGAATGCCAGATGTACATGGCAATTTAGAATAATTTCAGTTCCCAATTTAAGGCCATTTTGGTACTACTCCCTATATAAATCACCATTTACGGTGAGGTCGCTTTAAATTGCCCAGGATATCAGGGCGGTAGCAACGGGGTGGAGGGTGTCTACTTTGATCAGGATGTTCAGGCCTCAGGCTGCTGAGAAGTGCGCAAGGCCGTAGGTGAGCCTGAGCTCACTTCTGCGATGTTTTAAGCGTAGTGTTTTTGAGAGCATCAAGGGACTATGAGCTCCAGCCGCAAGCCCGTGTCCCCAATTTGTGTGTGTGTGTTTGTTGCTCCAAATGTTTGTACTACTGACATCAGGGTGTCCTCATGCTTCCAATCCCTGTAGTTGTCGTTGTCCACCAGCTGGCAGCCATAGCCTCATTGCAGGTGTGATACGCTGCGCATGGACCAATGCTGGGGCCAGGGTTAAGGCAAAATATTAGACGGGCCAGGACAGGACGCTGGGCGTGCAAGTCGAAGTACAGATTTCCTTAGCCTAGTGCCTTCCTATGGCATTCACGTTATCCACTGCTGGCAAGTGGCTCTTGTGAAAGGGTCTTCCAAAAGTCTAGCCGTGAACGTGGAAACGGGTCTTGGGTGTGTGGAGAATTTCACCGAGGATGCCACAGGTTTGAGTGGCCTTAGGTCCACCACTGGGAAAACCGACAAATGCTCACCCAGAACCCTCCTGAATCCTAAACCCTGAAACCTAAACCCCAAACCCTGAACCCTAAAAGCTTAACCCAAGGTCCAGAAAAAGAGGATCTGAGCTGCGACGTAGCCAAGAATGTCAAATGCCGAGGCCGTCGCGCATTGCCAAGCGAATCGTGAACCTCAGCTTCGGTAGAGAAGAAGATCAGCTGAGAATTTGTACCTAGGAGTCCAAGTATACAAATAATGCCTACGTTGCGCCCAAAAGTCTGCAAACATCACCTACACTAGGCTGACTGGATCCCTCGGGAATAGTTTAAGGCTTTTGGGCTTAGGTTTTAGAGTTCAATGTTTGGGGAAGTCCTGCACTTTCTTTGCTGCTGAGTTGCCTCATGTCAGCCCTAACACATGTGCTTCAACACTATATAGTCCTCATGGCGCGAACTCTCAGAAAGCTATCCCAATTTTCGAAGGCTCCTATATGGCGAGTCTTAGGAGGTGCTAATGCACATGCACTGCATCTCAGCCGCGGAGTTCTTAGTGGGCCGTGAGCTTTCAATTCGAAGTACAAGATGACTGTGTACCAGGCTCTGCGCCAACATGGCCATCTCCATGCATACGCGCTGTAGTACCACTATGGTGCCCTTGATGTATAAGGACTCCCCAAGTGCGAACAACATGTCAGCTGGCTACCCAAAGTCGCAAGAAGCTGATGTCTAAGTCCGGCAAGTGTCCATGGAGCAAACGCATCCTCTATGAATGCTGCAACACAAGGAGAGATTCCTGAAAGAAAGCTCTTTCTCATTTGTGAAGACATACCATATACGATGCTGAGAACAGAGCCCGTGACCTGAAGCCTTGAGTGCGGTATATGGGTACACGGGCTTTGGTCCAACGTTTAGGCAAGAGACTTTGAGGGCCATCTACACATCCTGAACCCTGGAACCCTTCTCAAATTCCAAACCCTAAAGACGTATATGTTAGGAGGACCCCCCACCCTGTAATGGTGGCATAATAGGAATATAAGAGGACCCTATACAAATCCCCATTATACATAATAATCACTATTACGGGGTGGGGGGTCCTCCTAACGTATATGTGCCGGGAAACAAGTCATCTGCATCTCCTTGGACGGCACTTTTCAGAATGTGTTGCTTGTACTCTTAGGTTACACTGGGGTTAAATAGGGATAATGGAAAATAAAATGGAAACTACTATTTCGTGTTTAGGGGTAGTACTACCCTAAGGGTCCAAGTACCAAATAATCATATAAATCCCCAAACCTGTACTATAATTACTATTGCCCAAAACCCAAGTACCTGATAATCATACACTTCCTGTACTTACTATTCCCCAAAGCCCAAGTACCTAAAAATCATGTACTTCCTGTACTTACTCATATACTTCCTGTAAGTACTATTGCCCAAAACCCAAAGACCTAATTATTGGGTACTCGGACCCTCTCGGATACAGGGTAGTTCAAGAATGCGAGGCCGCTACGCGGCTGTGATCAGGATTCAGGCTCCCTTGCGATGCCTTCTTGCCGGGGTCGGGTTTAGGATACAGGGTTTAGGGTTTAGGTTTTGGTTTCGCTATTCAGTCAAATTCAGTTAGCCATTTCTTTGTTTCGTTTAACAAAGCCAAGTTGGCAAAGGGTCCGTCATCATACTTGCCAAGTAGCAATACTCTTCAACTCAGTGGAAGCCCAAACATCCCATAAACCTTTTGGAAAACCCTACCCTAGGACTCCATCTAACTCAATGTAGGTAATACAAACTTTAGGGCCCAATGTAGATACTAGTTCTAGACTTAGGCCCACAGGATTATGCAATTAACTCTTCTTCAACCAACTCGGGCGTCGTTGATCATCCACAATGGGGCAGACGATCACTCGAGGCTTCAAATCCGAAGGCACTGGGGAAACCACTGCGGTCCTGGCCAAAGGCTTCGCTTTAGGGTTGAGGGTTCAGGGTTTAGGGCTAAGGGTTGTAGGGCTTCGGGGTTGATTGGGTCAATTTCCCCTTCCCGTTTCCAACTGAGCATGAATAGGTAGAGAAGGCTCTTCTCTCGGAGATGATGCGGTTGGGTTTGGGTACAAAGCCTTCAAGCGCTCCCAGGGTTCAGGTCTCACCGTTGCTTCCTTTTTGAGCTACGTCAGAAGAATACGGTTTGGGATAAAATGAAACGGAAACCTTATCTCAAAGCACCAGGCAGCTTCTTCTGTCATCATGGGCTCCCGTGTCTGGCCGTATACCGGTCTGAGAATCATAATCCTGTAAAAGCGTAGAGCCAGGCAGCCATATTTTCCATCAAGCTGCTCCAACATAGTGAGCAACCCCCATTTCAACGGCCCCATGAAAAGTCAAAAAAAAACACGAGCCCTATCAAAGGCCAGTACGTAGGACCCCAAAAGACAGAAAGGTGAAGGCCCGTGAGCCCATGATCAATTTAGAGCTGTGGAACCTCAGGCAAAGGCACCTCGTCTCCTTAAATAAAAATCGATGACACCCAGCAGAACACCAAACCCCTGAAGCCCAGAAGTGTTTACCTGCCCAGAGGGTCCAAGCAGGCCATAATTAGGTACTTGGGTTTGGGGTAATACTAATTATAGTGCAGGTTTTGGGTAAGTATATGATTATTAGGTACTTGGACCCTGAGGGCTGGACCCCAGTTACTCAGCATAATGGCCCTTTACCGCAAAAATAGATAAAAGGTGAAAAGGCTCTTATTGTTGGTACTGGGGAGGTCTAGGTAGCGCTTTAACGGGCCCAAAACTTTACCTCCGCTACAGTCTGAAATGACCAGGAATGGTTATTCCGATCTTGTCTGCGGTGCTATAACCATGATTCTTTTGGTTTAGGCGACTATTACGATTCAGAAGCTAACGCTATTGGCACTACCACTACAATTACAATTGCCTGCCTGTTCCGAGAAATATTCCTGTAACAGTTGCTACTAGTACTGCTACCAGGGATGATGCAAGTCTATGATTGAAATAGCCATAGGTCTTGCCTATTCCGTTTGTAAGGACTTAACTTAATTCCTAGGCTCATCCCTTCTGTCAGCCGCCGGAAACCTGCCTGTTCTTGCACACTCCCTGCGGAGTTATTCCGTGGCTCTCGTAGAAGTCAAAGGCCCTGCAAAGCGGGCAGAAAAGAGGCTTAGCGAACGATATCGGAATCAAGGTTCAAACCTGAAACCTGCACGAAGGATGACTCATGATGTCCAAGTGTGCTTTGAGGGCTTGCTTCTGGCTTCTGGGAGGGATCTTGCAACCATGATGTCGGGGCAGCAAGGACTTTGCGGCACTACTCCATAGAGTGCCCAGCCAAAATCACAACCACTCAGAGAATGGCAGCGGAGGACACTAGAAGAGCTTGTCCGTCCGGCCTTCTGACGCCATCCCAGTCAAAACCTTTCTTGACGGCGCTGCCTGATGAGCCTGGCAGGGCACAAAGTTTGACTGGTTTCTCCATTGCTCTGAATGCTTGCAAAGATCTTTGGGGTCTCGAGAGAAGCCCAGTCAGCCGTCACCCAGCCATCCACTCACCAATCCATGATTGCTGAAATCTGAAAAACTTCGCTGAGGCTAGTACACGCTGGTGATCGTCATGCTTGCAAGACCCTGCTGGCTACCCAGAGTTGTTTAGGGCCTTCTTCCTCTCATCATCCTGGTTTCTACTGTTTAGGGTTAGGGTTTAGGGTTTAGGATGTTCATGTCTGGTACACCACAAATCCACACCTATATGTGCAGTCGCGTATATTCCAAAGAAACGCAATGTACACCGACATAAACCCATAAGAAAATCCTGCGTCACATATACCTGACATACTCCCACAACCCCAGACCTTAATCCTCAAACCCTATTATATATGTGTGTATGTAAATTATAAATATAAACATCGAAAATGCATTTATATGTATGTATGTATGTATGTATGTATGTATGTTTGTGTAGCCCGCCGCAAAGGAACCCTAGACCCTAACCCGCCCCCCCCCCCAGGCCAACCTGCGTCCGAGCTTTGCTGAAGCTGCCCCGCGTAGAGCTGACGACGGCCTGAGAATTTTCGTTGCATTATTTTGTTTTGTTCTGCATCGTCTTGTTTACCCTCTAGAAGAACTGTCAGGCAACGCCCACAGGGCAGACGAACGATGTTCCCACAACCTGGATTAAGCTTTGATTTTTAGGGTTTAGGGCTTATTTGAAGGCGTATAGGGTTGCGATGCAAAAGAACATGAAAACTGCCAGGCTATTCACGGCTTTGCGCGTTGATAAGCGTATACAGGGGTTATGTAGAGACGTAGGGTTTAGGGTACAGGAATGGACGTATATGATATGGTTTGAAGTTCCTTCATGAGTATTTGAAGAGGTATGATGGAATGGAAAATGCAACCTACGGCTTAGGGCTTCGAACTGAGAATCATCAGGGATTAAAAGCCGTGGCTTGTAACATGAACAACTAACTCGTTTCAGGGGTCTGCTTTCACTTTACTTCTGATTGCGCAGTCTGCAAGACATGGGGACCTCCAAACAGCTCTCCCTGAAAACATCCGCAGAAACAAGCCTTGGTGCTAATTTGGCAAAGCAGCTTTCGGAATACACCGTCCCGACGTTCGCACAGTTAATGACCACCTTGGGAAGTCGCGTTAAAGCTCGCGCCCACGCATGTGCAACTGTCCACTTGATGCAGACTGTTTGCCAGACAGACACATATGTTGTGAATCACTGCCAGTACACTTCCGAATGGCGCTTCCATCTTGCGTGTTTTTTACTCGTCTGCTTAAACTGCCAGCATTAATATTTCATCTCTGAACAGCTGAGCAAGCGGGGTTCGTCTAGAGGCAGCTCAGTGCACCACGGTCTTTGCAGGCTTCCCACTTTCAATTGCAGCCTCTCATAAGGTGGTGGATGAGTGGTAGTCTGGGTTTTGCATAAAGAGCTCCTGCATCTTGTGGAAAATGTCATACGTTGAAAATTTTCAAAACGCTTCGCAGTAGAACCAGGGAGTTTTAAGGACCCGCCCCAAATCCAAGATTGCAATGGTTGTCAACTAGAGTTGTTCAAAAAACATTGGCTTAACAATTGCCAAACAACTGCTGAACAGTTGCGCAAACAATTGAAGTCGAGATCTCCGCTTTAACATCTCATGTTGCTTCATGTCGTGGATAAAAGTAATGCGGAGCAGCGAAATTAAAGTAGAGAGATCCACACATTTAAAGTCGATATTCTGCAAAGCAATTAACAAACATGCCAAACAATTGCCAAACAAATGTAAAAAACTATTGCAGAAAATATATGATAACTATTGCATCTTGCATGATTTCTCAGTGTGCCTACATGCAGGGAGTTTTGAAAACCTTTAAGTCACACATACATATATGCATTAGCGACGCCGCTGCGATTTCCAGCCCAGTATGTCTGGCACAACGCATTGGACTTGGCTAAGTCTGCAGTAAGCCCCGTAAGTCAGCTGACCCCTTGCCCATTTCGGGCGATAATGCCTCGTGCTAACCTAATTTGGAGCGGGAGGATGTTTGAAGAGGGCTTCCAAAAAGGATTACCACGTTCGAGGGAAATTGGCTTGAGGCATGACATCATATCATGCGATACTGTTGCCGAGGCTTCGTGAAATGCCACGACCCTACTTTTTGAAAGATATCAGTAAATTCTGGCACGTGCGAACGGCGTGGTCTCCGACACGTCAGCGCAATCCTACGTGACAAACGGCTCCCAGACCACCGCTTCATAACCGGCAGTTCGCAAGGTCTTGCTGTTGTGTTGGGCATGTTGGAACCTTCAAACCGAGCCCTAGCGCGTCCGCAAGGCCTACAACGCAGGCATTCCTTGTCTTGTCATGACCGCGCGTGTGAAACAAGAATTCGGAGGCGGACAAGCCAATTTTAATACATCTTCCCATGAACCCAGATTTGTGCCATCACCAGATGTCACCGAACGAGTAACTTGCTGATGGAAGATTCGGACCCACTAGACATGTGGGAACAAGCCATCTTCAGCGCAGGCATTGTCCTACCCGAGCTGTACATAAGCCCGGCCCAGTATCCATTTCACCTTCCATGTTGGTTTCTATTTGACTCTCCGTTATCCCTGAACAACTGACTTCACAGTAGTTTCAACCTACCTGGAGTCTCAAGCATGACTGCATTGCGACCTTGGCTGCACCGTTGGCCCTCTCCGCTGTGGCCTGAAGATCGGTTTCTCAGACGGAAGGGCGCCCAAGGGAATGCCTACAATTGGGCCCTTCTCTCCATAGAAGAACCCTGTAGATGGGTGAATCTTTGGGCAACTACCTCGAGGTATCCCAAGAGGTTGGTTAGACATCTACTTGCAGCTGCGAAGGACGCGTGGCAGCGATTGTAATCTCGAGGCTTGCAGGAAGGAGCGCCTACGTGGCAATAAGCGAGGCTAACACTGATCACAAGGAATAGGGAGTCCAAGGAGCTAGACATAGAAACAATGCCAGCAATTCATTGCCACACTCATGGTCATAGGCCAAAAGAACATCTATACTCTTGCAGAGGATGGTAGCTGCCATGTCATGCCGGCCCTAGGCGTATCGCAAGTGTAGGGTCTGCGTCTTTGCCGATCGCCTTCTCCGCTGCAGCGGGCACATCAGAGAAGCCAGCCTCCTCACAATGAGTAGACAAGGAATTCTGCACGTGGCAACAGCAGGCATTCTGTGCCACGAAGCACCTTTCGAAGCGTCATGCCTCCATTGTGCTTGATGGCTCGCATATGAAAGAAGTTCTGACCATCATGATACGAAGAACAATGATGTGCTGCGATTTTTTGATAAAGGAAAACTACTACATGTAAGGTCGGCTGCATGATTCATTCCATTGTTAATGGCAAGAAAAACTGAAGCTGCTATCCAATACAGGATTATACTTTCGGCTGCCTTCTCCATAACTCATGCTGAAAGAAATCACAAAAAGTGTTCGCAAGGCTTCATTACCTGTGTATGTCATTCACTGCGTCTCCCAAAGGCCAGTTGTGAAACGTCTGAGTCATGAGCCGTCTGTCGTGCGGGCCAGTTTCATGGCAGGGCGTAGAAAAGATGTGTTGTGCAGGAATGTCCGAATATGCCAAAGCGAGACCGCTCACACAACCGTGACTCAAGAACACATCTTTCCTCAGTTCTCGGTGAATCAAAGTCGCAAACTGGAACTCCCAACTATCCAGCCCTTGACAACGTGATTCTGGTCCCCTCAAAACACCATCATCCCTCGTATCAAGGCCTTGTATATGTTCAGCTATCTTGAGAAAGCAGCCTGAACCCTAAAGGCCCTAAACCTGAAACCCGAAAGAATCGTCCTTGGCAGTACCATTGGCCCTCTCCGCAGGAGCAGCAGCCTTCGAGGAGCCAGCCTCTTCAGGAGGCTTACACACGGACTCATCATTCAGCTGTGTAATAACCCCAGCTATCCTAATTGTTAAACTTGTCGGCGTTGCAGCTTGGGTCTTTGCACAACTTTTGGGCTCAGTGGTTCATGCACGGTTTAGGGTGTGAGGACTTGGTGCGGAGGGTTTCATGCTTCCGGGTGCGGGGATTGAAATGTTGAAAGGCTTTTGGCTTTGCAGTTTAGGGCGTCAGGACTGCAGAAGCAACAGCACCTATTAGGAAAAGTATTGCAAGCCTCATTTATGTCTGGCATGTTTACGCAACTGCTTCAGGATGGGAGGGGCCGCAGCAAACTCTCACACCCTATTATAAACCCTAAACCCTAAACCCTAAATAGTAGTTTCCATTTTCTTTTCCCTTATCCCCATGATGACCCTATAATATCCTTGAAATGATCCTCTAATAATGACCAGCTTGAGGGTTTCTGTAGGCCAACTTGCTGGCTGGGAATCCACCGTTCAATGGCATTTTTTCTTGCTAAGTTCATAAAAGCAAGATGCTGGCTTGGATGTGCAGTAGCGAGTTTCATCTGCTCTTTTTAGCAAGAAAGCTTCCGTCGTCCAGCACTGGGTTTCTGAACTGTTTTGTAGTGGTGACAGCTTAGGTCGAGTAGTCATCCTTAGCTTAGGAGCGGGATGTCCTTTGGAAATCTGTACAGTTTAGTCAAGCACAGGCGATGATCAAGCTCGTCCCGCTCGTTTGGTCTGACCCACTGCCACGCATGCTCTCAAAAATCCTGACATGTTTGTCTTCGCGAAAGGATTTTGGTCAAGTCTGGGAACTTCGAAGGCCAGCATCCCCGCCCTGTCAACGAAATTGGGAGTCATCAGGCTGGGCGTCCACCCCGGGTGTGCGGATTAAGAACTATTCATATATAGATTAATGAAAGTTAGGTGACCTGGGAAACCTTTAAACACGTGCAGGTTACAAAAGGCACTTGGGCGGCCCCTTGTAAGAAATCGAAAGGCATGATGCTGAGAAACCCCCATGTGTTTTGAGGAGGAGAGCATGTTGGGTGAGGAGGACCTTCGCAAGGACAGACTTAGCGCCCCAAACCCTGAGACCCTAAGAAGCAGCAAACTCTTCTTGCCTCATGGCTATCCCAAGCTTTCACAATCAAATCCCACCCACTTATATAGGGTTTAGGGTTTAGCGTACCAGAGTATGGGTATAGAGTAAATCATGGCTACACACACCCCACCCTGCTCCCTGCTTGAACCCTTCGCCACAACCCCTTGCACATCCCAAGGAGGACAGACTGAGTTGGTGTTAAGGAACATAACTTAAGCAGCTTTACTAAGGAAGCCATAGGAAGCCCAATTTGTTTACTATACACCCATATTGTGGTAACTTAATCCCTAAACCGTAAACCCTATATACCCATGATATGGTAACTTACAATTAAATTCCTTAACAGCAACCCAGCAGAGTATTTGCAAAGCTTGTTGCCGGGCCTTGCTTCTGCTGGACTTCTTGGCTTCCTGCGACTTCTAACACCAGAGCTTCAGGGTGTAGGGTTGGGGTTAGGGCTCACCGGATTTGGAGTTCAGGCGCTGTGGGCTACCAGTTCCCATTCGTCAGAATCAAGGGCAGTTCCTTTGGAAACTTCTTTTTGGCTCCAAAATCGTTGGAAAACGTTGTTCACATTCTTTACCTACCCTATGATTGTAAGCACAGACACCCTGCAAAGGGACAAAGGTTCTCCGAGTAATACGTAAGGCATGTACAAGCCAAGCTATACTTAGGGCACACTGCGACTTTGATGAAGCCAACGTGGAAATCATGACGCAAAGGCCCATGCAAACCCTGGGACTCCCCTAACACGACAAAACACAAAGCTGACATGTCCTTGGAATGTGAGCCGCGCCGCGAAGCCGTCATAGACTCGCGCGCGCTCTGTATTCCAACCTGCAACGGCGTTTTTTTGTATGGGATTTCGTCTGTAGATCCTTGCAACCTGTAAGTACGACTGTAGCAAATTGCTTAGAAGCCCAAGGTACCAAGTCACAGCACTGACAAGCAGTCCGCAGCCAGTAGAAGTCTCATGCGTGACTTTATCAAGTAAGGGTACACCAGACAAACCGGGGATATACGAGCGTTTGTGAAACTTGATGGTTGGGGGTGGCTCTTCTAAGGTTTCCCCATCGCTTGACAGGGTTTTGGCGCAGGTTTCTAGGGGTTCCCACCGCTTTGTAAGGCTTAGGAAGCACACGTTGGGTTCCATGTCCAAGCCTTACATAATCTCCTGATGACTGCTCACATGGTGATCAGTGGGGACTTGGGGTGTCCTCACTAGGGATTATCGCGGATTGCTGCAGGAGACACCTTCAACCCTAAACCCCAAACCCCGATAACTTGGGGGCCCACCTTGCAGGCGGAAGGACTTGAGGACTGAAAGCTGGCTCTGGACTTTTCTAATGACCACCCTTCGTGGGTAATAGGAGTTATTATAAAAACCCCATAGTAAGGGCCCTTTAAAGACAGTTACTGCAAGTTACTGTAAGTGCCGATGACCCAAGAGATGACTGTAAGCCATGGGCACCTGGTATTAACCTTCGATTCTAGGGTGCAGGGTTTAGAGGGTTTAGGGTATACATATCTACGGCAAACCCACGTGCGTACCATTCCTGCTTTTAACCGCGCTCCTCAGCTTCGAATGTGTGTTTTCTGTCTGCTTGCACCACTGAGGAATCTGAAATCCTCAGCCGTTCCATTCAAGGCATTTAGGCATCCTATGTCATGTACGATTTCCTCCATCAACAGTATTGGGGCCCCTGTAATGCCTCTGTGTCCTATACATGCCTGGGGTCCCAAAGCATTCTGAGAAACTTCCAACACTAGAACGTAAACCCTGCCAGTACACCCTGACCCCCAAACGTGGACCCCAGGTAAGACCTTGACACCTGAACCCTCAACCTTATTGCAGAGGCGCTATAAACGGGTAGGGTTACTACGGTTATACAAGGATTACAAGGGGATAGCGCTGACGATTACTCAGGCTTCTACACCACATAATCGCTACACACCTCGTAAAAGCCACTTATGACATTGAGCCTTCCCTTTTCTTTTCCGTTTGAACCTCACCCTAAACCCCCAAACCCTAACCTATACATATATATATATATGTATACATATATATCCTTACAAAAGCCGGCCTGCAGCTTGTCCAGATCTGTCTCGAGCTCGCGCAGAGCTTTACTGGACTGCAGCCGCTGGACCAGTTCCTTGGAGTTTGCCCCTTAACTTGCCGGTTCTTAATAGGGAAGAAAGGAATAAAATCCTTATATAACCACTATATATTACATTCCATTATTCTCTACTGAGAACCAATAAGTAAAGTTCCAAAAAAGGGGGGTGCTAATATTTTCCAGATGCCCGCGATGTGGTAACTTAATTTCAATTCATTAACAGCAACCCAGTTTGAGGATGCATTGTAAGGTCGACTTGCATAAACCGGGATCTAGGAACGTTGACCCCACATCTGGGGGAAATCAACCTGAACCAAACCCTTTAAAACCCCCTATCTACTCTAAAACCCATCATAGTAGTTCCCATTTAAATTAACATCATCCCCATATAACCCCATTATAACCCTAACATAACCCCAACATAACCCTAATACAACCGCAATATAACCCCAATATAAACCCTAATATAACCCCAATATTAACCCTAATAGAACCCCAATATAAACCCTAATATAACCCCAATATAAACCCTAATATAACCCCAATATAAACCCTAAACCCTAAACCCCAATATAAACCCTTCTATATCCCTAAACCCTAAACCCTATAAACCCTAATATAAACCCTACTATAACCCTAAAGAGTAAGCTCCATCTCCATCTCAGCACTCTTCTAAGGCCGAGGCTGAGCCCGAGGACTTTGCAGGAGGTGCTCGCGCCTCCTGCGCCAGGTGATGCTAAGGTTAGGATTTAGGGTTTAGGGTTTAGGGTTTAGGGCTTAGGGGTTAGGGTTTAGGGTTTAGGGCTTAGGGTTTAGGGTTTAGGGCTGACGCTGACAACCCTGCAGCTCCCTTTCTCCCACTGCATAGGGTTGGATATAGAGTCTTGGAATTTCTCAAGGATTGACTCTGTGATCATTCCATGAAGCATATATGTATATGGATATATAGACATGTATATATATATATATCAAAGCAGGTGCTGGAGCATGTTGAGCGAAAGTGTCAAAAAACAAAATTGCGTGGGATCATGCGGAACTTACAAACCTTGTTGTACAACAGTTGGGGCTCGTGCAATGGGCATGCGCCAACAAGGAACTTGAGCCTGTTCTGCCTTGCATTGCCTGCGTTGCTCCGTCTCCCTGCTACAATCTCGAAGGAGCATACTTTACAGTGGCCTGCTGACCCCCCTTGCCACTGAAAAAACATTCTATCCCCCACTAGCCCTATAAGCCTGGGCTCATACCAACACAAGCAGAAACATGTCAGCTACACTGGCTTGGGTCCTGCCCCCACCCATTCACAGGCTATAATCGGGTTCATGTCAAAGGCTCTATATAACTATTATGAGCCATGGAACTTAAAGTATCCCCCCTAGTAGCCCCTAGAATACTCCCCTAGATAAGCCCCTTTAAGGAGTTTAGACTAGTGTTCATATTATAAGTATTTTCCAGCCGTTAATGAGACAGTACTTCTCCGCATTGAAAGAAATGGTCAACCCTCTAGCTCCGACAACAGTAATGAGGGTTTAGGGTTTATACCCCTACATTTCCCAAAGCTAGTAACAGTCTATATTAGGGTTTATGGGTTTAGGGTTGGTCATACAAACGGCTAGAAGTAGTTGCATTATAAAAACTATCCAGCTGTTAAAGAATGGGGGCAGTAGCCAACACCTTGCAATTGTAATGCTAGACCCGGATAAGCCACGGCTCAGAATCGCTAGTCAATTGTGTTTTGTGTGAATCCGGAAACTTGTCCGTTTTGTGAGAGAATACGGCTGAATTCTGAACATATGGCCTAAACTGTATCGTAAGCCTACCATTTACAACCTCCAATAGGTAGTCTTGCTCATCTTTGTGGCAGAGATAAAAAGGTATAGGAGAAAATGTGGATAAACTTGGGATTTTCCATAGGTACCAAAAACCCTGTAAGCCACTATGTAATCTTATTCCCCATATCATTTTCATGTTTCTTGTACTTATGGTTCTCCATGATTGGCGAAATGGTTCTAGGACCCAACCTCTAAGCCCTCGCCCCCGTCCCGTTCACAACATGTGTGCAAAGCAGCCTTGATGCTGCGGCAGATGTGCTGCACGTTTTGGCGTAGAAGGTGCCTGGTTTACTTGCTGGTACTTTGCAGGGAGTGGAGGACGGGATTACAGTAGCCCCTACATGATAAATAACAATCATGACTGTTAACTTGCCGGGCTGAGAATACACGGTTCGCGGGCAGAAGGTTCAGCCTGCAGGACATTCTCCAGGAAGGGTGCAAACGCAAAACAGAAATGATTCTGGTGACTTAAACCAGGGGTTAAATTAAGTCATCACGAGATTGATATATTGTGTATAAACGGTAATTACAAGTAACTTAGTTTAACTGCTTCAACAGCAATCCAGGACTTCATTGGTCTTTATGATAAGGTACTGATGGGTTCATCTATAAAGCTTCCGCGATATGTGCACAGCCACACTTGTGCAAGGTAACGCCAGGCATTGCGCAGCTTCTACTGCCATAGCTGACACTTAACTCTCAAACCTTAAAGCCAACATCTATGATGGACATGTCTGGCTTCAGTAAGACTTGCATCAGAGTCGTCAAGGCCTCTTCTGTCGTCATTTCTCCTCTTGGCCTTTGTTTTAAGGTGCAGACCTCAAAGCACCAACTTTTCACTCCCCAAAGCCAGAATCACCTCAAACCCTAAACCCTGACTCTCGAGACGATTGGGGACAATCTTTTTCCAACGTGTTTAGAACCACCCGCAACCCTAAACACGAAAAACTCTGGACATAAATTCTCGGCCTCCCTCCCTTGTGTCAACCCTGAACCCTTTTCCCAATCCCAAAAGCCCAGGTAAGGCGGGGGCTGCAAGACCTTGGCAGCCTCAGGCCTTGGACTCTGCTCCAGTTTTTGGGAATTCAGGTTAAACCTGAGGGTCCAGGTACCCCCATCTTGGGGCTCTAGGTTCCCAACACTGTGGCCAGTGCTCAGCAACACGAGCCCCTGCAACAAAGTTTTGGTGAATGCGAAGAATCCCTTAAGTTTAAGTCACCCTGAACCCTAAAGCCTAAACCCTCCCAAGATAGGTTTGCAGTATTTTGGGGAAGGGTAGAGTGCTCTAAACCGGACTCCGGCCGTGACTTGTGACAGATACCTAGATATGAGATATAGTCTAAACTCCTAGTATAGGGTGGTATATCGGGGGAAAAAAGAGGAAAAATCGAAAACAACATGGTTTACTATTCAGGGCTTAAGGTTTCGCGTCTAAGCTCCCAGTATCCCCCTTAATGATAGAGAATCATCATATGGAAAAGAACAGGGAACATGGAATGGAAACTGCTCTCTCGCTCTCTATATATATATGTATTATAGGGGGTTATGTAGGATATTATAGGGGTTATAGTCTAAACTCCCAGTATCCCCCTTAGTAACCCCTATAATGCTCACCTATATAATCCCCTATATAACCCCCCTTTAAGGAATTCAGACTATAGCTCATATGAGGCATCCTTATTGCCGGAGTCTTCCTTTGGGTCGTATAGACTTTGCCTTAAGGCGTGGGGTGCGGGATTCGTGTATCCCACATTCAAGGCCCGCTTTGTGTGAACTAGCAGAACTCAACCCAGGGGGTCAAGCTGTTGAAGCAGGATTGCTGCAGCAGGTATTTGCAGGTCTGGCAGGTCTGGACGCTCAAGACTCTTTTCAACTGAAAACTCATGCCCTTCCAGCCTACAGAATACCTATGATATGTGCTCGCCAGGCATCTGAGCTTCTCCAGGCAAATGTGTTTGTGCCCATAAGACTGCTCGAAGCTCAGAAGGATGCTTAAATGGAACTTTCCTAAGTAGGGCGACCCCAACATAGACCCCCAAAATGCTAGTATCCTCATTATGGGGACTCCCAAAAAGTACCCCTAATTTTGAGAAACCTCACATCCCAAACCCTCACAGCTAACTCCTTAGTCCTAGTTCCCGCGCAACTCCTACCATCCTCATGCGACCGCTGCGTAATCCCTTTGGGCAAGTTGACAATAATGTTCAAGCCTGAGAAAGCCTCCTTGTCCGGTGGAATATATGCATGTAAGCCGCCGCTGTTCACCCTAAATAAGCCCAAGCTCGAAATCCTGAGAAACCCTGAACCTATATATGCTAGGCCATAAACCCCACACCCTTGTCGTGACATGGCAGGAAAGTCGACTGAAACCCCGGCGACTGACACGCGGCTCGGCATCTTTGAGTCACCTGATCTGAAGTTGAGCTGTTGTTTTTTGGGAGGGGGGGGAGGGGGGGGGGGTGTCTGGATCAGAGCTTTGCTGAACCCCAAAAGTATGGGGCTGTTTGTAGGGGTTTGGTGCTATTATTTTACCTACTTTTGGGGTCCAGGTAAGCCTTATGATCTCTAGATCCATACATCCCCGAACCCAACTCAACATCAGCAGATTCAGCAAGGGACTTGGGCTTGGAGGGTTTAGGGATTCAGGGTCTACTGTAGCAGTGTAGGGATCCGGGGCTTGAGAAAGTTTATAGGGTTTATAGCTTCAGAGGTTGAGGGTCAACAAGGGTTCATGAACATATAGCGGGTCTTCTCCAAGCCAGGAGAACATCAACGATGTCAGAGCATCTAGTCGCTTTACGGCTTAAAACAAGTTGATCAGGACTTCAACGTGGAATTCCATGGGTATCATGTTGCGAAGGTGCTGGAAAGTTACAAAGTTTACAAAGTCTAAGAGCAGCTTGAGCTTCTAAAAGGGACTACAAGGATATCGTCGATCTTTGTGGGGCATGTTGCATAGTGGGCATGTAGTCCAACAGCCCCACACCTATGAGTGAGGGTAGGACCCCTAAGGGCTGGTCATCAAGAGCTGCAAGCTTGGACAAATTCTCGGGCAGATGGGGAAATCACCAAAAAAATCCCAAACCCCGCTAAGCCCCCTTTAGATCGGGCCTCCCGAAGGGCGCTGCCATTTTCCAGCCCGCCGAGCTTCGGCAGCGCGGAGGCGGACCCAGACTGGAGCCTTGCAACAATAGCAGAGCTTTAGGGGTTTAGGGGTTTATATGGGTTTAGGAGTTTAGGGGTTTGTATGGGTTTAGGGGTTTATATGGGTTTAGGGGTTTGTAGGCGCTTGTATGGGGATATATTAGGGTTATATTGGGTTTATATGGCGATAGTGGAAAAGAATATGGAAACTACTATAATGGGTTATATAGGCAAGGGTTTAGGCTTTAAGGTCTAGGGGTTTAGGGAAGGTCCCTGTAAAAAGGGAATGTAGGAGTTGTATCGCAGGATATGACGACTGTCGAGGATTAGCTAGAGATTATGGCGCATTGCATTGGAAGCATTAGAAGTTAAAAGAGGATGTTCATGGCCTTTCAACCCTGAGCCCCACACGGATGGCTATGTGGTTAATGCATGGGAGTTTGCCTCTCCGGGTGCATAAGGGCTACGGTTTCGGGTTTTAGAGGGATAAACAATGGGAGACTGTGTGGATAAGAATGCCCAAAGCTTGGCCAAAATCTCTGGGGCCATCATTGTAAGAGCCTGGCAACAACCCAAACCTGGGGACCAGCACTGCTCTCACGCAGGGGAGCCCCCACATAGCTTCATCATAAGTTGAGGCTGATAAGGTTCGCATTTGTGCACGTGAAGGCTGTACAACAGTTACATTACAGATCCTGAGGAGAGATTCGGATGACTTTAAACTTCAAATAGTAATGATCATGATATCAAGACAATGGAACTCAAACCCCCTAAACCTCAACCCCTAAAACCCAAACCCTACACGCTTTGCCGTGTCATGCTTTCGGATAAATTGGTCCCACATGTCCCAACCTTACATCTACATATTTAGAGGTTTGAACACATGTATATTTAAACATATGTATATATATATATGCATACTTGTATATGATATTACGAAGCCCCGAGTACTAAACCCTGGCCGCGCCCGCTCTGCATCACGGGCCGCTGCGCATCCACGACCTCCGCTACACCTGGGCAAGGGTGGCTCAGGTCCCTTTCCAGTGATTCTAGGTGCAAATATGCGTGCATGTTATATGTATATCTGGATTCATGTAAGTGGGGTGTAGAGTCTATTTCGGGTTCCTTCACATGCTTCTTTGGGACATCCAGGCGGGGTTGCAAAACGCCGCATTCGTTCTTGCTGGACCCGAAATGCTGTTATCATTGTCATCGGTTCATCTTCCTCGTTTTGTTTTCCAAGGTTTGGACCGTATTGTTTTTGCACGAGACCATGTTACCTGGTCATTGTGCCCACCCCTTACCCGCCCCTACACACACAAACAGAGTGCGGGGTGGGGTAAGAACGCACGCCGGCAAGGCGCCTTAAGGGCTGCAGCTCTTACTGCACTCCCCCCAGTCCCCCTAACAGGGACACCTGCGGTACTTATCTACAGTTGCCCTCTCGTGTCCCTATGAGCTAGAATCTAAACCCTAGGATCCCCTTAAATACCCCCTATAATAGTCCCCTATATAGCCCCCTTTCAGGAGTTTAGACTATAGCTCATGTCGCCGTTTAAGTATCTGGGAAGGCTGTCTGCACCGAGGCCGACACACTTGCGGGACTGCTCCTGCATGGCAGCCTGGGAGCGCGCGGAGTGCAGCCGTAATCATTAGGGTTATTTATTAATATAGGGGTATCATATAGGGGTATAATATTAGCGGTATAATATTGGAGGATCATATAGGGGTATAATGTCAGCGGTATAATATTGGGGTATCATATAGGGGTATAATATTAGCAGTATAATACTGGGGTATCATATAGGGGTATAATAATGGGGGTATGATACAGTATTGGGGTATCATATAGGGATAATGGAAAATACAATCGAAACTACTATTTAGGGTTTAGGGTGTAGGGGATATACCCCCAGCAATGGAGAACTACCCAAGGACCATAGTTAATTGATACAAGTACTTGAAACTATGGTGGTCAGCAGTTCTGATCGCATGAAGAGCGGCCATGGATGTTCCTAAGGAGCAAAGCCACATGAAGAAGTCTCAAATCATAGGCCCCTTTTACTTGAAAGGCTTGTCGGACTGTTTCAGATGCTCATTGCAAGGCACTGGAAATACCACCCAGAGTCGTGATGACGGGAATGCTACCCGAATTGGGACACCAATAGTTACGACGATCCGGTGACTCCCGTAGTGGTGTCTTGACATCTCCGCTTTCTAATCTGGTGGTACCAGTTGGGGACCCACGCAAATGTACAGCAAGCAGCTGGGAATTACAACCCTAAACCTAAACCACTGGATGCGGAATTAACCGGGTCCAGCTTTGAGGCGCCCTAAACCCTAAACGCCCCTAGTTGGGACAATACACAGGCATCTCATGGAGGAGCTGGTAAAAGCTAATGTGCCAACTCACCACTTTGGCTGAGAAGCGATTAATTCAAAAATGCTGCATGACCTTCGGCACCCTTGGTCTGAGGTTTAGGGTTTAGGCTTGACATTGGTATCTATGGTAGTATACAGTATGCCAAGGTTATGCAGATTCTTCAGTATCAACAGAACCTACCGAGGACTCATGCACAAATCACGTACCTACCTTGAGCCAAGCTTCCGGTAGGGTAGCTCTGGTTGAAGGGGCCCAGGGTAAGGTATGGCCCAATAATAACTCGAGTCGTAACCCAACTAGATTGACTAGAAGTGTCCATAGACACCCAAGAAAGCTTAGAGTTGGGCTAGAACGGCATTCATACTTTGGCTTCTACAGTACGTACCCTGGGAAGACAGCCCTAAACTGCAAAGTCTGAGGTGGCAGCCAGCAGAAATGGTTGCGCCTGCTGAGGATCCTGTGCGCCAGGCATGACTTAAGGAAGGTTTAGGGTGCAGCTTGGGCGCTTTGAATAAGCGTTTCGGCCACAGCGTGTGCAGAATCGGCTTCAAGGAGTATATCAATGCTTTATCTCCTCCTTGCCGTTTCAAACTGCACCTCGTGCTAGGAGTCAGAGCAGGAGCCTGGACTCAAATCCCGAACAAAGTCCAAAATCCAATCTTAAACCACGCCAACCAAGTAGCTGGCTTCACCTCATCCTGATGCTTTGCTTTTTCTAGCCCGTACCTAGCGATAGTGCCAGAATCAGCAGAACGCAAGAGCCCCCCTCCCTTCTCCTCCTCATTTAGCCGGAGTTAACAATAAAATCACAGATTGACAACACACCAGCCACTTCATGGAGGCCTTTATGCCGGACAGCAGCTGGCTGACGTGTGAGCTGGTGAGCTGCAGATCCTCTGCCTCCAAACAGACAGTACTCAGCTTCCTGAACCGCAAAGGTAATACTAAGATCAGTGAAAATAAAAATCGTTGTGATAGTAATTAATGAAAATTCCCATAGTAACGATAACGATAATAATGAAGATAAGGTTTTAGCTTTCAGGGATTGCTTGGAGTGAATAGGTTTTGCGGGGGCTTGTCCTTCCTGTAAGCTGGTGCTGAAAAGCCTAAGGGCTGACCAAAGATTGCCCAATGTTTCAGGAGATTACGTGCGGAAACGCGGGCGTTACTCGTTGCTCTATGGAGAATTCAGGGTGCGGGGCCGGATTCTGGAATATGGGATTTTGATTTCAGCTGCTCAGCTCAGAATAGCCGCAGGATTTTGCTTGCAACCACAACAGCCCCAACGACCTCAACCTCAATCCTAAACGCTGTGCATCCTATACGCTATGTAAGTCCAAGGCAAGCTAGATGCCCCGCAAAGGGCGAAAGTGATCATGTCAGGTACCTCCCCCTCTACAGAAGGCCTCAAGAAGATTTACGAAGCACTTGGCCAGCGATGTCTGCGTGGAGTCCTTCAAACCAAGCTGTCCACATGCCAAAGGGAACTGGGAACAACAAAGCAGCATTTAGGGCTTAAGAGTTGTGTGTAGGGTTTAGCGCTTGGGGCTTAGGACTAGTTCCACTTAGGGTTTTTGCGTTTGGGCTTCATCGTTCAGGGTCTACAAGAGTGGGGTCTGAAAGTCAGCTTACAAACGCAGAGAGGAGCTTTTGGCTTGCTTCCATGTGGGAAGGGTTCCAGCAAAGGGGGCTCTCCAACCTAAAAGGTCCATGTAGTTCTATAGTAAAATACTTAAGGCCCGAAAAGGTTCCCATATAACTACCTTCAGGATCAGGTATGTACTATGTAGCTACACTTGCCCTTGGGCTATACACCTCCTGACTGACAGATCATAATCCCTCACAACTCCCTTGATGAGAATCAAGCAGGACACAACATGGCAGAAGAAGAGCTAGCATATGATCTCCCCAAACATTACCCGGATATGGGTTTGCGGTAAGTCAGGGTTTTGGGTTTTTCGGATTTGAGACTTAGAGTCCAAGGAGCTGTGTGTATTTTAGGGGCAAGTCAGAAGGTTACCCTGAACCCGAAACCCCACACCCTAAACCCCAAACCCTAAACCCAACCCCCAAACCCTATAAAGCCCCGACCCCCGAACCCCAACCCTGAGCCAAAGCCCGCACCACCCAGCCGCCAAACCACCAACCCCTAAACCCCCAAACACCAAACACCCAACCCCAAATCCCCTAATAGCAAACGACTAAGACAAGCTGAGGCCAACACAGAGGCCGCGTTGGCCCGCATCAGCGTCGACCAGCCTGGGGCCTGGCTTTAACATTTTAACAATGGGCAGAGGATTTAGGGTTTAGGGCTTATAGGGTTGAGGGATAAGGATTTAGGGTTTAGGATTTAGCGTTTGGGGTTTAGGGTGTAGGGTTGGGGATTTAGGATTTAGGGTTGGGGGTGTAAGGTTTATAGGATTGAGGATTCAGGATTGAGGGTTTTTAGAATTTAGGGTTTAGGATTTAGGGTTTAGAATTTAGGATTTAAGGCTTAGGGCTTAGGATTTAGGATGTAGGGTGGGCTTAGGGTTGGGGTTTAGGGATAGTGGCTGCGGAGGGTGAGGCTTAGGGATTTTTTGCTCACACATATACAGAGGGTCCTGCAGACTGTTCTGTAGGACTCTGTGAGATTCAAGGTTGCAGGGGGTTTGCAGTGTATCGTTTGTATGCATCTCGACAGGGATATATAAAGTATAGGGTTTGGGTTTTGAGTGGGGGCTTTTGAGTTTTGGCTCCATGCTTCGAGGTTCACTGTTGAGGGTTTGCATTTTAGGCCCGGCGCTTTAAGGACTGAGGGTTGGGGTTTAGCGAGGTCCATCGAGAACAAGAAACCCAAGCAAGGTTGCCTCGGAATGGTTTTCGCACCAATCTTCGCGGGCTCTCGGCAATATGTAGAACTGATTCGGTCATCCCCGAAAGAAGGCCCTACGTTAATTTGGGTGCAGTTGAATGTCGATGACTACTTGCTATCATAGAATTGAAGAGCGTCTTCGTGACGAGATTTGACATCTGCACGGGGATAGGCTTGTTCGTCAGAGAAGCCCACCTTCAAATCCAGCAAATGCGAAACGGACGTTGGTGGACTAAATGGAAGTTGCATCCCAACGCAACATCCCAAAAATGGGTCTGCATCGAAAGGCCATGGAACAAGTCCCACACCAAAACCCCATGAACAACAACAATCTACTTGCAGGTCCCTGAAATTGCAGATCGCCTCGAGCTTCAGCCAGGGAAGCTGCGGTAGCATACCAGTGGAAGTTTCCCTAAATTACTGTTCCCAAAATGGGGGAAATTTATATAGGGCCCCGTAGTATAATAGGAACCTGAGTATAGGACCCCGTATTGACAGTAATTTAGGACAATCCCCAGGTTAGTAAGGGAACGACACACGAATGATGACAAAGACTGGGCATCACAGCGGCCAGCAAAAAAAGGGGGTTCCCCAAAATGTCTAAAGCAAAACGTCCAACAAGAAAACGGACGAGTTTTCAACAGCAATGTGCCCCAGCGGCCCGACGGTAAGGAGAGGATTGCTTTCCAAACAATTCTGTTGACGAGCCTCTTTGACGGACTCTGCTTCGCTCATCATGTTTGTGCAGACCTTCCGCCACGGGAGGTTTGTCAGAGCCAATTTTCATCTTGCTTAAGTAGCTAGACCATCATTTAAAAAAGCCTAGGATGGTTACTGCGCGTTGAAAAATGACGGTCGTTGCTTGGAAGCTGTTGCGTGTCTTTCGTTTTTTGTTTTTTTTTGGGGGGAGGGGTGGAGCTGGTGTCGTTTTCAATTCCATTTGCTTTCGGGCGTCCATACAGCTAGCCAGACTCCCACTGCTGTGTCATCCTTGTATCGCAACCCTTCTGCAGCCTGATTATGTTGTGAAGTACTGCCTGATACAGAGTACGATATACAAGAGTGAATACATGCAAACAATTGTATGGAGATAAGCCTGCTTTCCTCTCACAGGTACTTGGGGACTTCTCTACAGAGTTTGCAGAATTGTCCTTTTTATGAGTCCCCATAGGAGGGCTTATGGGATTCCGGCGATATAAGATATGAGTTATACAAGGCGACCCCTCTTTCAGTTGAATTACAAGACTGATCCAACGAGGATTTCGGCGGCCGGACTCGTTACAATATGGAGGTTGGGGTTCAGAGCTTAGGGTTTAGGAGTTCAGTTCTGCGAGTAAGGTTTCTTGAGTACCCACATTGCAGGGGTGGTGTACAAGAATCTGAGCTTGAAGGCCGACGTACACCGAAAACGAGAAAGCTACTTGGAGAGTCAGGGGAACGTAGTAAGCATACATACAGCCCCTATATGCCCTACAAGATCACCGGTTATCCCATACTTAACCTACATACCAAGTCCATTGACCATCCAAATAGGCCATTGAGCCTCTGCCGGCCTGGACACGCTTAGGGTGAAGGCGTTTAAGGCTTAAGGGTTGAGCCGCAAGCCTGCCCTGGAGGCTGCATTGAACCCTGAACCCATGCTGCAAAAGGCTAGCATACGCCCTCGCGTAAGCAGGCCCCGAAGATCAGATGGCAACCGTTTCGGTGGGGTTTTTAATGTAGGAACTGAGTGAATGGGCAGAGGGACTACTCTGGGATAGACACTGCTGCAAGGATCCGTTCCTCCAGTCCCTACTAGTTACCACCAAGTACGTTGATGTCGGCATTGTTTGAGCCTACGAGCAAGCCCTAAAAACCAAGCCTTCAAATTTTCGTTACTCTTATCACTTTCGACGGTCATCTTACCCTTTCGCAGGGTTTGGAGACATTGCATGAAGAACCTTATCTACATATCTACATCTATATATATATATATATATATGTAGATGGTTCGGGGAACCTGGGGAACATGACCTAGACTTATCGCGTTTGGCCGTCATCATATCGTTCTGCAAGGTAAGTAAGAGCGAAATTTCAAAACACGAACTGGGTCCAAGACTATATGGCTTTACGGAGTCTATTGCATACTGCTCTTATCTACCCCAGACTCTGCAGACATATTTCGCTAGAGGAGATGATTTGGCGGAGGTCGTTCTATTTCGTCGGGTCTATCCTAAGCCTCCAGCCCAAACCCTAAAAACCCTAAACCGTTAAAAACATGTAATAACCCTCCGTCACCAGCCTCCTGAAAGTGCCTGCTGGCACCAAGGCTCTTCGATCGCAGCTTCCGCGACAAGCGCGAGTGCACCTCAAACAGGGCTTTTAGGCCCTTAGGGCCTTAGGGTTTCGTAGGGCTTGAAGGATTCTGATGGGTTTTAGGGGCTTCAGAGGTTTTATAAGGTGTAGGGACATGTGGAAGGATCGATATCATCTGCCAGTGCTACCCAGGGCTCGGATCGAGCAGATCGTGCGGCAAGGGCAAAACCCTCCGACCAGGATTAGGAGCCCATGTCCATCTCAATACCGCTCTCACCATCATACCGTCGTAAGGGGACAGCCCAAAAAGCAGAAAGCTTTCTCTCGGAACTCTTTAAGTGCATGTGAGCTCATGTGAGCCCGTCAGATAACTATGTCAATGAAGTCTGGGTCGAAGAGATGCAGTTGATTTTTGGAAGCTCCGGCAGTACATTTCGTCTGACAACCCTTGAACCATTATGTAGGTTTTAAACACATAAACTTCCAGTAAACTAGCTAGGAATATGATGTAATGTTGTGATCCAATCTCGGTCACAAGCCACGCTGCCCCTGCCAAACCCACAACCCTCCAACGATGCACAGCTTAGGGTTCAAACCACTGCACCCTCGACCCAGGAACTTTAAACCCCCTAAAACCCCATCCCTGAACCACTGAGTCCTAAGATCATGAAAGCCAATCTTTCCGCAATTCCATCGCCACATCTTGACACTAGCCTTCTTCATGAGCATCTTCGTGTCCGAAGAGGCCACAGAACCTTGCGCTGAACAAGCTCCAGGGTTTAGTGTTAGAGTGTTGGGGAGGTACACTTAGGGTCTATAGGGTTAGAGATCTAAGGGTTAAAAGATTTGGAATTCTAGAGTTTGGTAGTTTCCCGCAAAAATGCATAACACAGAATCTGCAATAGCAACCACAACAACCTCTTTGTCCCTCTAGCCTCAGTTTTGAGAAACACCCTTGTTAAGGCCAGACTTCGTTCTCACAACTATGGCGCAGGCAATCTCTTCCTCTGGTTACCACATGCACCATCCTAAGCCCGAAGACCACGTAGGAGCCTTCGCGCAAGAGCACAAAATTCCTAAGCCGATGCATCTCATTATAAGCTTACGTTATCAAAGTTTTCAGCACCTGAGCTGTAGTCAAAACCCCTCCCACTACTGCAGCCACTCCCAGGCCCCCTAGCTGGTACTTACGAATTCGCACGTAGTCCCATACAATCACTCCATGCGGCTATTGGGTTACAGCGTCTGTGTGTATATACAACGTCTGTGTGTATATGCAAAAATCGAACGCATCTCCATGCCATTAGATATATCTGTATCTATGTTTATATACATATATATATATCAACTGGAAGGAGACCATTTGGAGGTGATGGGACACGCGCATCTGATGCAAAGGCCCATACCGCCAGCACCGATCGCAGCATACAGCAGGCTTTTCAGCAGCCTCGAGTGACGGAACTACGGGCCGAGCAAACAGGTCTTGCACTGAGCTTCAGGGGGTCCCATAGGACTTCACGAGATCTTCTGCAGTGTGAATGCAGCGATATGCTATGCAAGATGTTGCGCACTGCAACGCATTTCTTTGATGATTTTGATGATTACAATGTGGCATCTACAGGGTTTCAAGCTGACCGATGTGCTGAAGGTTTTCAGTCTCGAGGCTGCAAGACAGGCAAATCTTTGCTCAGCCTAGAGTCTTTCAACTCACCACCTGGATAGAAGCAAACATATTGCCCGTTCGCAAGGATTCCTTTTGGGCTCCTTCCCGTAAGGTTCCTAACTAAAATACACATGTTTTTCAGACATAGCCTTCGCGGCTAGGATGTCGTGACAAAGGTGTTTAAGGCTTCATCGTGCGGGCTGGCGGGAGTTGCTTCAGGTTTAGGCACTAAGTCCGAAACCCCAAATCCGATGCCTCCCAAATCCGATGCCTTGTATAACAATCAGCACATCAGGGCTTCTGCGTGGAGGAAACGAGTTTGGCAAGAAGGGACTCCATACTGTGGTACAAAGCAAGGACTACCCAATGCCTCTATTTAGATTTATCGCGCTTCCTATATGTAGGAATCCACTTCTAGACGAACTACCCCTTATGCGGGGACTGAATTTTTGGAGTAGCCCATTTTTCAGCTGAGCGTCTTGTCGTGAGCATCCGTGCTGTCGGCAGCTGCGCTGATTTCACCTGCCGAGTCTGAAGTTCATTGAAACGCTGCAGTCTAAGGGATTCTGCAGGGATTTTCTGGGCAATTTAAGGCCGCTCTCTTAGGGCCCAGGGTCTAAGGGGTTCAGGTGTCCGCTTCTCTCTTGATGTGACTGTGTGGTAACGGCAGCCATTTTGAGACTCGGCCCTGGCTGGAGCTCTGAGAGCAAAAGTGTTGCATGTTGGAGTGGCTCAAGCTGTGACATTTTGACCCAGGAGGCTTATACTCCCCCTCAAGCATATAGAATATGAACTTTTCCCCAATCTCAAGATAAAATCCCCATAGATTCCATATTCTATCTACTAAACGGGGAGTAGTTTCAATTATTATCCCATCTACCCCTTGAAGGGGACCAGATGATCAAAGCAAACTGACTGGTAGTCAGCTCGAAGCATCGTCACCAGGTTTCCTGACACTGCTCCCTGCTGCTTGGACACCACTACTTGTTTTTGAAGACTACAATCTGCCATCCTTGCAAAATCTACGTGCACTACAAGTACAAGACCTACTATTACTGCAAGTCTGCTGTGGCTTACTGCCTTACTGCTGGTCTTGCTGTCTAAAACACCACTTATTTGCCAGATATGCTGGCTGGAGTCGAGATAAATGCAGACCTGCGCTTGACCCCAGTACAATCTCCACAAGCAAGTGCGCCACCCCGGTTTTCACAGACTTTCCTTCAGCGACACCCAGAACCCTAAGGGTCCAAGTACACAAGTAACAGGGTCTCAGGTCTGGGGCCTGCAGCCCTTTTAACTATTTGGGTCCTTGGACGTAATGTTACCGGCCCCCAAGCCCTTGCCCTAGGGGCTCAAGTACCCAATAATCATTGTCATATATTTCCCAAAACCTGTACCAGAATTACTAGTACCTACGCCCTAGCCAGTTATTGGGTACATAGACGCTTAGGGTGGAATCCAACAGTGAGGCCCCAGCGCAGGACTTCAACCAACTCGTTGGAGACGTCCTCGGAGCCTTGCCTCTCATTTCAACAAAGACGTGTGGTCTTAGCTGCGGATTCTATAGAGATCTCCAAGGATTTCGTACCCTAAGCCCTGAGCCATAAAACCTGGAAGGATTTGTAAGGAATGGCAACGCCTCATTCCTGTTTTGCCCCCGGGATTATATGGGGTCATGTGGGGCTATATATGAGTTGTGTTATAGGGGTACGGACAAGAAAATGGAAGCTACTATCATATAGTATGTTTTCTTTTTACGAAGGTCTATCTCAGTCACGGTAGCCATTTGCAAAAGTAGCGCTTCATTGGGCTGGAGAAATGCGGAACCCTGCAAAATGACCGAAAGCAAAGAAGCCTCTTTGTCATATCCTAAACGGGGCTTAACAGTTCTTCCACTCAACCGCATTTAGAGCCTCAGGATTCCCAGCCAACCCAAACTCTGCAAAATCCACCTGTGCACAACTGTGCGAATCCAAGCTGAATACAGACCGCTTTAGCTGAAAAATTGAAACTCTCAAGCCGACTAACTCCAGACCCTCAAAACCTTTGAATCGTTGAAAATTCAGCTCATGACCCTTCAGAAACCCGAAGCCATCCGAAGCTTCACCGCCACTGAGGCCTAGGCTCTTGTGGAGCTCGGGCCTGCAAGGCGGTGGCAGAATGTCTTTTAGCTGTCCAACAGCTCTGCTTGCTCTCTTGTGAGGACAGAACGGGGACAGGGTGGTCAAAGAGACCAGCAGCTGGTCATTCTTGCTCAATCTGTTCCTTGTGGAGTTGCATTTTAAGATGTACATCTGCTGACAGTAGCATCAATCAAGAGCAGCCCCCCTGGGCAAGATTGCGTAATGGTTGCCCCATTAAAAATCAGACCCACACCCTGTAAGTTCATGTAGAGTCCTCCAAGAACATGCCCTTCAAACCGCAGGGCAAGATTGGCACGAGTCTCGGCACATGACTGAAGATCTGAAGCACGCTATGCACTTGGTCATACGCGGACGCTATCGGCATTGACAAGTGGCAGAGCTTGCTGTATCCAGGAAGCTGCAAAACTGGCTCCCAAATTCGGAGCAGCGCTTACAATTACCCATGAACAGTGAACAGCCACGGCAATGGCCAGCAAGCGACATACAAAGCCAAACTGATGCCCATGATTTCGCACTCACAGTGCCTATGTAAATTCAGACAATCCTGCAACAAGTCCTTTTCTTGAAGGTAAAGTCTTGTTCTTGTACCGTTCGACGATAAACAGAAATTACAAAATCAGAGAAAGCAACGGCCAGAATGCCAAGACAGAATCCAATGAAGTTCTCACGCATCCAGCAGCGTTACATGGATTTCAGCTGAAGATTTGCAACAGGTGAGGGCGCTTCTGCTTGTCAAAGCCAGTCAGCAGCATCTCCATATACAGCACAAAGTACGACCAAATCCTGCACACCAAGTCCCTCCCCTTGTCCTGGATCAGGAAACAGGGGAAAAGTACGGATCATTGTTGGGATCATCGAGGCGCTGTTGAATAAATCCATTCCCTCATTCCAACAAAGCCCCAAGGAGTTCTTGGGAGCGGCCCGAAGACCCAAACCTCAACCTTAAAACCCTACCTGGACCCCAAAAGTATGTAAAACAATGGACTTTATGGCTGTTACTATGGCTTTAGGGCCATTACTTTACATACTTCTGGGGTTTAGGTAATGCCTGCGCACGAAGCCCTCCCCGAACCCCATAACCAATTCCCTTCAAACCTGTTGCAGTATGTTGCAGTGGCCTCATGGCCATTTGGAGCTGGAAGGCTTGCAGTCGGCTCCATGGCAGAATGCTCAAAGCTTCATGTAGGGGCCTATGAAATAATTCGGGTCCAGGATGCACGCCTTGCGCGGTTTAGGGTTTAGTAGGACCTGCTTAGCTATTAGATAGTTAGGGCCATAGGGATTTATAGGGATTGCAGAAGGGTTGCCCAATAGATGGCTTCAGATGACAACGAAAACAACAATGGAAACTACAGTTTAAGGTCAGGTCCAGGGTTTAGGGTTCAAGGTTTTTCAGTTTCACCTCTAGGGACCTATTTGATTAGAATAATGGAGAATAAGATGAAACTGGATTGCACAAGGTCTATTGAAATTGAATGTAGGGCTAAGGTTGGGGCTTAAATAGCGAGCCCAAACCTGTAGCGCAGGACGTTGTGTGCTTGTGCTGGCTGGGCATTTTGGCTTAAGGTGCAAAGCCTCCAACGATACTGCCTAGGCAGCAAGTAGATTATCAGCAAGCTGGTGGAGGGAGGAGGCTTTTTGCCGGACTTCTTCCGCGCTGAAAAGCCGCAGCAGCTCGAAAGCCAGCTTCACCCACACACCCCAGAATAGGTGATGCTGCCAACTCGCTATAATGTTAAGAGATCTATACCTTCTTGTGCGCAATCTTCGCATGGTGTGATATTACTACACGGCTTAGTTTTCAGAGTGCGCTTTTGTACATCTATTGCCTGTTTGATACCATCCCTAGATCCGCAAACAAGTTGAACACTGAAACACTGTACCCCACGCTCCAAAGGAACCTCTAGACTCCGAATGTCTGAAACAAACATTCAGAAGCAAGCCCTAAAACCTTTGTGCAAACGCGGGACACTAATCCAATGGAACCTCACTCAGGCGTCCAGGACCACGTCGAACAAAGAAAACACATAATAAGCTAAGGCCTGTGCTATTCCAAGTGTCTGCGGAGGCAACGCTCAAACCCAACCCTGCTGCACAAAGGGCGCACGGATGATGCGCTCGCAGTTCTTCTGCAGCTTCGTCCAAGTTCTCAAGGTGCCGGAGCCTTGGATCTGGATATCTGTGTTGAATAAGTTTGTGTTTTGTGAAGGGTAATATGCTGGGTGATATCTAGGATGACCCTGATTTTGAAAACCTTGTGTCCATTTTCCGCATCGATCTGTGAGAGGAAGCACGGAAGATGTCCAGTTTCATGGATCAAGGTGTTGAGTGTTGAGGAAGATAGGGTATGCAGAAGTAAGAACAATCATCAGTCGTTCCTCATCTATCACCACTCAAAACAACACGACTGTTGGCAACCCCATATTGGGGTTTTTCAGCGTTGTAAAGCACGCTGCCCTTAAAGCCTAAGCACTCCTAAGCCCTAGTCTAAAGTAGCTGGGACTCTCCAAGACTGACAGGCTGATCTTACCCAAAGCTTCTCATGTGGACCTTGTTGGGGGCTTTGTGCAGGTCTAGAACAAACTTCCGAAAAAGAATGTCTCAGGAGTCTTGAGTCAGGCACTAGCCTTGATAATGGTCTTAAGGACCTGGGTGAACATGTGAGCTCGGGAGGTTATTGAAAACGGAACATTAACAGCGGATTCTGCTTGTAGAAGAGGATGCACACTTGAAATGAAAGGTTTTTGTCAGTATCTACACTAGAATCGACAAAACAAGTAATCGCACCAGATGGAGACAAGGAGTTCAACTATATTTTGTTCGATCCGGCTTTTGTAATACATAAGCCCAGCCCCGCATCGTCCATTGCTCATCTTTATCCAAGGCTCAGCGCACCCAGTTGAATCCCGTCAGCCTAGACTTTGCGTGCAACAGAGGCCGCCGAGGAACCCCGTCTCCTTAAAAAGACATGAATAGTAAAACCATAAGGCGCGCTTCCAGCAACAAGGACTTGTCCAATAAATGGATTCCTTTTACTGCTTCTCTGCTTCTCAAAATCATTCGGACTGTGCTACAGCGCATGTACATGCGCACGCTCAAGAATGATCGCTTCTGTTGGATCATGCTTGATGCGATACTGCCCCTGATCAAAATGAATCTGAGTATGGACCCATTAGATACTAGGATCCACGGGGTTTCCAGCAAGGGCAGGGGTTTGGACACTACTGAGTGATCTCCCTTAGGGATGGGATGTTGCAGGCGCTCAGTCTGCCTGGTTGCCACTCGCGACGTCGTTCGCCTGGCAAGTAGAATGTCGAGAATTGTTGAATCAGCAACAAACATCACTGTCAACAATCAGGTCAACGCCTACCTCTTCGTGAAACCAAGGCTTAGGACTAATTAGCTTATGAGATGACATGGCCCACCAGCTCACTCGCGGAACCGAGGGCATACAAGTTGCAACCCTGGCGACAGCGGGATGTTTGCTTCTGCTTCATCGCTGTGTCTGCGTACCATAAGTTGAACGCCTAGGTTGACAAACTGCCTGCGAGTCAAACTTGTGCCGCCTCGCCAGGCAATCGTGCCTAAACTGAAATGTGTTGCAATACTTAAATCGTGCACCTCAAAGGCTCGAAGGCAACATGTCACAGCCAGTTCTGTGCTTCTGGGGCTGGATAAATACTGAGCAATGTCTACCGGCCGCCCTTGAGGGTGCATCTGTGCATCTTAAATCTTAAATGTTGCTCAACACTTGCTACAGGAATTTGCGGAGAGCAACAGTGCCGTTGCTTGGCTGGGTCTGGGAGGTTGACCTGCAGCCAAACAAGGCGCATTGCTGCTTGCGGCTCCTGAGCACGCGCGCGCGCGCCCTGATCAGAATTTCCGCCCATGAGCCGTGCCAGGAATCTGTTGTAATTAGAAACTTGTCCAGCTCAATACAATGCTTGTGCGACGGCAGGGCTCACACAGGTCCGTCTTTGCATCAGCCAGTCGACTGAGGCGGATCTGCTTTTAGCAGCTCCACACTGACTTCATGCTTAGAAAAGGTTGTGACATCTGGAAACTGTCTGGTCCCGTGTCCTTTCCCGTCAAAGACGTGTTGGCAGTGGTTGTCTGCTCCTCCTGCACGCAAGCGGTATTCGAGGTTCCAGCCAGCAGGAGCATGCAAAAACAGCGCCGACTTGCCATCAGGGCTCTTGCTGTCGCCATACGGAAAGAACTGCAGATGCATGTCGGCGACGCACATCTTTTTGAAGTTTGGACTCCTGATGCTGGCGCCTTTCTGGCCCTTCTCCCCGTCCAAGTCCTTCAAATCGAAAGTCCAAGTGAACGTCCGCAACTTCACGCCCTCCGTTCTCGCCATCTGCCGGTCCTACAATTCTTGCCAGGGTCCCCTGCCCCAAACGTGACAATCGGTACTGTAAATGCGTTGGAGCTTGAAATTATCTGCAGAAGAAGCAGGCCGGACAAGAATGCGAAAAAAACTGCTGCAGAAGCCTGACCGTCAAAATCCATCGCTCCAAGAGGAGAGCCGACAGGAGGTCCGTGAGGCCTACGCCTAAAGGCCTAGGGTTGAAAACTAGTCTCCGCTGTCCTGCAAGTTGTCCGCCATGGTCTTCCTTTTCGCTGGAACTAATGTGTTCACCGCGGCAGCCACCTTCAGCGTGTCGAGCTGATCCTGAGAAAGGGAAGGGCTCGTAGGTGGGGCCTATGCGGAGCACATGACATGGGACGCAAAGCAGCCCCAGGACGGATAGAGCTAATTACAGTTGCCATCGACATAAACATAGCTTTCCAGGCGTACCAAGCTCTTTGTGAGAGGCGAAGGGCAGCTTAGAATGGCTCTACAGGAAACGGCGACTCGGAAAAATGTTGCTTACTGGGCGTTAGTAGGGAATAAGGGAATAGATCAGATGTAGGGACTGCATATATATATATATCTGTATATATATAGGGATTGTGTTCCATTAATCCCTACTAGCCGCCAATAAGAAAATGTTGTCCGGCTTGCCTTCCATCATCTTGAAGGGCCACTCAGTGGAGATCATTACGTTTCCACATGGAAAATGTTGCTTACTGGGGATTAGTAGGGAACAGGGAAATTTATAACCCCTATATAATCCTCATGTAACCCTATGAAATCCCTATAAAATTCCCATAGAATGTGTTCCCTTATTCCCTACTGACCTCCAAGTAAGATGAGTAGAAGTAAAAACAGGCTACTCCCATCCCAGCACCACTTCAGCACGATTTGCGAAGCTTCTACCACAGTACAACTGCCCTTCAAGTGGTCCTTTATAGCTTTGGACATACAGGCCTTGAAATCCTTCAGCACGCGCATGTTCTCCTGCAGGGCTTGCCTATGGCGCGCTATGGTCTCATCTTTTGGGAAGAGCTCGTGGAGGTTGCTCCCTGCAAGCTGTTCACGCCAGGTCTCTTCGAGCTGGTCTCCGAGATGCTCAACCATGTTGAACTTCACCTATGGTGAACTTGGAACCCTAGTAAAAATTATCATTTTTGCTATTCCTCAGGATTATAATGAGCAAAAAAGTGAAAATTATTTCCGAGTACCCCTAAGTTTCCAGTTTCGCCGCATGCTCCACAAATCCCTCTATGAGGAAGCCAGTGTAGACATGTAACGAAGCACAGAGCTCCAACACAGCGAGCTTGTCAGGCTCCTCCTGCGCCTGTTTGACCAACTCCTCGAGCTATCACGGGATATATAGGGTATATTGGGCCTTATAGGGGTTATATAGGGGTTATATAGTTTAATGGGTTATATAGGGGTTATATCGGGGTATATAGGGCTGTATAGGGGTTATATGGGGATAGTGGAGACATAAAATGGAAACTACTATAATGGGCTATGGGTCTCCTCGAACTCGGGTGTGAGCTGTGGGTCTTCGTCCTTGTTTCCGCCTGTTCCCAGGAGTGCCTCAGCAATGTGCTTCAGGCCATCCTTGGCCTCTTCGAACCAAGAGCGACGAAACTGGGACAACTTCACCATGTAATTTCCATTCGTCGTTGAAGTGACTTCCTGCGCCGCAGCCAGGCTCTGGCAAAGGTCCCGGGCTTTGGATGTCATCTCATCGATGCAATCCTCCGCCTTGCTAGCCAAGCGATTCCCCAAAACTGGGTGTACCTTTGCGTGGATGGCTATGACATGCCGCACTACGTAACGCAGGTGTTCTGCCACTTTCGCCACCAGGTCATTCACAGCCTGCTTCAACAGGTCCTCCTCTATGAAGATTCGCCTGATCAAGTTGATGAACACCTGCGGGCCGGTCAAATTTTCGACCGTGAACCCTTGCACGAATGTTTCCTCAGCTCGACAAAGGCTAGCAGAAGCAAGGAGATTGGGGACCAAGTACCAGCTGACAAAAGAATTCATGTTTGAGTTCGACAGCTACCTGGCTCTTCAAACTTGTACGAAGCTCGGACAAGGATACCGAACAACTCCATCAACCCCCTTGGATTTGCTTTTAGACATGCTAGGGCTGAGATGAACCGGGAAAAACTAAGGAAGACAGTTCTTGGTAGAACAAGGCTGCACAGCGACACCTCAGCATGTTTACTTTGTGGATCCTACTGAGCTTGCTACTGAAAGAGGGGAACTTACGTTCTGGGGTTCAGCTGGATCTCCACAGTGTCTGTCACCTCGTCGATCATGTCTGGACCAAGCCAGTCCGGATTGCGATCGGCAAGGTCTCGCCCTTGGATGCTGCAGAGTGGACGCCGCATGACCCATTGCCCTCCGCGACCCCATATTTCAACATTCAGCCATTGTCTCCTAAGCCTGATCCTTCATCCCGTTCCTTTGCGTAAGGGAGAAAGAAGTAGAAGTTTGCAGGGAGGAGGGTGCCAGGCCCTCTCTGGGAGATGTGAGGGGACATGCGAGGCTTGCGCGAGCAGTGTAGCAAAGCATCGTGACGATGCAGACAAAATGTCCTGCTCTGGGAATACAGCTATAACATCGTGACAGGTTTCAAAAACCAAGAAATTTCCGGCATTCGGGCAGCTCTACCCGCCAAAGCTACTTCACAACTCGTCTGAGCAATTTGAACTTGCCCAGTGTCTGAAACTCTGGATCATTGATGCCACTTTTGGCGCAATGGTGAGTTGGCGATCCGCCGTGTCGCTGCTCATAAACTCAGCACGCACGCGCTTGTCTAGGTCGTCCTGGGAGAGTCCGATATGCAGGAGCTCTAGACTCAGGGTTCTTCTAGGGCGAGGGATTGAAGGACATCTTGGGCCATCCCATGTCGTACTGGACTGCCTGCGCGATCAGCGCCTTTCTGTAGTCACTTTGATCGCACTGGTCGAGCTCCCCAAGTATGGACCTAATCTTCCTTTTGCATGCTGACAAGCTCATGCAACCTCTGTCCCTCATCCCTTGCAACAAGTTCTACAACTTCACAAGGGCTTACTTACGTGGGCAGACAAGGGATTGTTTGGTTTGGAGAGCGGTTTTCAGAGGCAGTCACATTTTGTACGTTCAGGAAGTTCCGCTATAAGATGGCTTCAGGATAATCATGTCTCGGAAAGCTTAGAGGGTTCTGAGGTAGGGTGTGCGGTTTACAGCTTGGGCAGGCGACTCCAGAGGATCTAGCACATGATTGCCCAGATTGGTCTGGCAATCTCTCAAATTGTCACCCCATACCCCTAGAACCTGATGTGATTTCTTTCTGAATGCGCTTCCAAACAAAGCTTCACCGATCCCCCCTGCATGATTCCTAGAACACGTGGAACCCACGTTCTTGTTGGTGATCTAATTCAGCAGAACGAAAAACGCGCTACGACAACAAGCGACGATGGTCACATACAGTGATCTTGGAGAATGCCCATGACCTCTCCAGAACTCCTCTACCTTCTAGAAGTGATCATTCAGCCATCTCGACCAGCAGCGGGCATGCATGCATAGACAGCTCCTTTCGGCCCTCGGCTATAGACCCATCTACTCCCTCAATAGCTTTCTGAACCCTAAACCCTGCCCATGCTCGTCCTTGATGCCCCTAAGAGCGCTGTTAAACAGCTTGAACTGGTCGCCCTCCGCCTCCACCTGAGCCATAGACCACACAGAGCCCATATTAGACTTCGGCTCTGTATGACTTTGGGTCCCATGCTTATAGTAATGACGTACTGATGTACTGCTTTCATGAGGTATGTGATACAGGTTGTGCAGCTTGTTTTGCAGAAGGTTTCATGCGGAGCATGTAAGGCTCGAAATGCATTGATTGAGGGATTTGGGTGTGTTAGTAGCGTAGGCCCATATGCGGATGAATGCAAAAAAAACGTACGATTCTGGGAGCACTGCGTGAGGCGTCAGGAGCAGCATGCACGGATACAATAGAGCGGTAGGCATGATGTAATGTGTTGATGGGTGCGCAGGTGAAAATGTGGGGCCCACCATGGCTGATGAGGGCTTGGCAGTCTTGTGCCTGTGCTTTGAAGTGTTGTGTCAGCTGTTACAGGAGTTGCGCACGCCCGGGGACGGATTGTGTAAAGCATGATCAGGATAGGGACTGCTCCGGGACTGCAGGATGTATCTTGGCATGTAAGAGGTTCTATGAACTGCAAATAAACCTGCAACCAAACCCGTGGAATGTCATGTTTTGTCCAGGATGAGAAACACCCCCTGATGTAGCTTTCAGCTGGGAGAGTGGCAGGTTACAGCTGCAGGCATCAGCACCTGCCTCACATGTGCTTTTGATGACCTGAACCTTCATCCAAAACCTGAACTTGACGCTGGCCTTGCAAAAATGATACATTCGCAGACATGAAGGGATGCACCACAAAAAAACCCTATGCACGTGCAAAATATTGATTAGTTTCATGTTTACGCCCCACATCTGCGGACCTATAGAGCCTAATGAGGCAGGTATCTGCGTATGTTACTCAGAACTTGTCTCCTAAACCTTGAACACTCCAATCCTCTACAGCCCTCGGTGGCACTGCTATAAGGACAGTGCTCCCCCCTCCCTGACTTCAGTCAGATTAAGGACCTCACCTGAGCGGGCAAAGAGCGCAACTCGTCCCGCAACTGGATGGTTCTCTGACGGACAGACTCCTTGATCTTCGGGAGGCATTCATCCACCCTTGCCTCCTGGATTTTGGCCACCTGACACCGAGGAGTATAGACACAAAATGAAGATACATTATTCCGCTGATGACTTGCAACTTATCTGCTCTTCTGCAGTGATAGTGTTTCCCCACGGTCCTCTGCGGGGAGAACAGAGTCTGGGGAGCCCGAGGATTTACTTGCGCCCTCTCCTTTTGCTTGTAATCTAGATGTGCTGCCGCAAAATTAGCATATCGGTGTTTTAGAAAAAATTGGCTATCCCAAATAGGTTCCTAACTCTGATAACCCTTCTTTGTAGGGATCCCCCAAAAGAAGTCCCAACAAAAAAAAATGTAGAAGCCTGAAAGCTGATCGGTATAGTGTTTCAGCCTGACTTGTATACTACTGCCGCTTCCCCAACGAACATGTTGAGGGGGTTACCATGCCTTCTCCATGAGACGTAGAGTGCCCCAATTGTCAGGGGGAAGCCGTCTCAGGCGGTCATTGTTCCTGAAGATCGTCTCTTCCTTCGCCCACAAATCCTGCCGGCTCATGCCTTCATCGATGTTCTTCCTGTGCTTTGTATATTAGGGCTATATTAGGGTTATATTAGGGTTATATTAGGGTTATGTTGGGGTAATATTAGGGCTATATTAGGGTTATATTGCTGCGGTCTGAAGTGTGATGCAGAACATGTCATGATGCCTTCAGCTCTTTATACATGTGGTTGCATTTGGCACTACCACAAAGAATGTACTACTTGCCAGCCAGGCTTCTGCGATCGGTTGACCACACAATGAAAACCAAACGCAAGGCGCACGTCCGAGTCTCTGGCCATTGTCACCTGACAGCATAGCAAGGACGCTTTTCCACGGCTGTTAACTCCCCTTTCTCATAATAAAAATAAAAACTATAGCTGTTGAAGTCTGCGATGAAATAGTGATAACTCCTTTTTAGAAAGCATCGGCAGCGTGAGCAAGGCTTGGAAGCTCGGGCTGCCGCTCTATAGCCAAAAAAACATAGGTTGCATTCCGAACAGCTTGAAGCCAAGGCAATTCTAAAGAGGGCACAATAGCAGATACTTGCTGTCACTTGCCAGTCCTTCTCCACGATGTCGGAGGCTTCCGCATGCGCCGCATCATCGCATTTGGTCACAACACCGAGCGTGCGGACGCCGTCTGGGTCGAACTCCCGAGCCAACTTCACCACCTCGCGGGGTGCACGTGGAAGTGTTGCAAAACTTTCTGCCACCTTTTGGGTCCTTGTCTGCTACCTAAATGTATAACTTCCTCAATATACAAGGGCCCCGTTTCCAGAAGTACCCATTTGGCATTCTATGTTCTGTGAAAGAACATGCTTCATGTTGAGCAAACCTTGACCTTGACAGGCCACGAAGTTTACGCCCTGCTTCCTGTCAACGACCTCAGACCATGACTTCCAACCTCATAATCCACAATCCCGTGATTACTCCTCGAGCTTCATGGATCCTACATTCCCCAACCCCAATTCCTCAACGCAGCCCAGAAAGTCTACAACTTTAGAATCTGCACAATCCTGTCCCGAAACTCCACAGTCTAAAATTCCTGAGCAACTGCCGACAGCCATATTAAACTTGCTAGAAATGAGACCCTGCCTCCGCATTCCCAAAGTCAGACATCGCCGGGATCACGCACAGAATAACCTTACTTACTGGTTCTTAATAGGGAATAAATGAATAATTCCTCGAAAATATATTCCCATACTCCCTACTAAGTCCCAGTAAGTTACCGTTTCTTCAGGCTCAATGTACTGCTTCACGAGGCTCACAGTGACCTGCAGGGAAGCAAGGTGGAATTAGGGGGCTTGTAAGCATGGCCCGCGCAATTTGTGATGTGAGCCTCCACAAATCACCGGCCTTATGCAGGATTATTGGGGGACTATGAGCGTTTATTACAGCTTATTGGGGCGTTCGTTGTTTTGGGGGGTGCGCATATTGGAGAGGCCCGTAGCCTTCCTATGGTGGAAGGCGAGGGGGCTGCGTTTCTTATTGGAGGCATGTTGAAAGAGATCGCTCATAACAGCCCTAATACTGGGCAGTCAGATACGTGCATTTCCGGAACCCCACGAAGAAAAAGAAGGTGGGTAGTGCCGGGTGCTTATCACGGCCTCTGGGACCCAAATAGGGAACTGTTTGCGCAAACTAGCAGCCTTGGCAGAGTCCAAGGCCAAGGCTGCTAAACCCGAGCCCAAATTCCCCAAAAGCTAATCGGTTAAGGGTTGAGGGGGAGAAGGTTTGAAGAGGTTTGTGGATTTAGAGTCTAGGTTTGTAATTAGGGTTTAAGGGTAAAGGCTTGTAGCGGTTGTAGCGATTTAGGGGATTGAAGTTTCATGCGTAGTTCGCAATGGAGTGTAGCGCAACATCAAACTACCACCGCCTCCGAACTACGGTGTCTGGAATGGAGTTGTCAAATGCTGACAACATGGGCGTTAACCGTCTAATATGTGTGTGTACATAGAGAGATGATATATATATATACATATGTATATACATATTTATAAATATTCTTGTACCCATACATATATAAATACAACCGACACACAACGTATTCATATACTCAGACACATACCTCAGATCGTTTGCAAAACGCGTGCCTCGTGAATGTTCGACATTTTCTCCGCATTGTGCGTCACACCCAGCCTTGGGCTGTAATGCGTCCCACGTAAGCCTTATAAAAGAAAAGGCCACCACCTTCTTCGTTACGTTCATGATAAGTTTGGCGGGAAAGTGTAGGGCGTACCGGTGTACCGAGAAGTTACACTCGTGCATACCCTGGAATTCTCGATGGAGAGGTGGCAAGTCTAGCGCAAATCCACAAGGCTTCATGAGTAGTTGCAAGTGTGCGGAATGGCGATGGCTCTGATAGATGGATAACGCTTGCCCTAACTCTGTTTAACAGGGTAGGGTATGAAGAAAGGGACCCTGTAGCAATCCTTGCACGCATCGCTGTAGTTACCCAGTCCCTTGTCGCGTGCTAAAAAGAGGCAAGACAAAGATGAAACCTTTTCCTGCATGAGGATCTCTCAAACGCGGAGTACCTTGAAAGACCCCGGTCTGAATAACTTACCAGTAAGTGTTGGAGAAGCTTCCCTAATGGTAGTTTCCCAAATTGGGGGTTCCTTTTTTGATCTATATTGGGGTCCCTCCTATTCAGGGAAACTACCAAATCAGCGCCAGCTGCAAGTCAATGAGGGAGAGCTGGGGTCCATCGTGGCGTACCACTCGCACGTACATGGCCTCCGGGCAGGGGTGTAGGGGTTCAGTTGTTTAGTGACGTGATGCAGTACAGTAAAATGAAGCAACTGCGTCACTGCCTGGCAAGCACAAACTGAATCAAGTAAAGACGAACTTGACAAGGCGCTGCTCCAACTAAGCAAGGTCTCAACATTCGGGGGTGGCAGTGGATTGGGGAAATCCTTTCAATGTCTCCGAACTATATCGCCCTCGTGGAAGTACGCATAAGCAAACGGTAGTCGTAATATGCAGCAACCTTTATCTAACAGTAAGAGGAAAGAATAGCCTTGCTGGAAATGAAGGCATTTCCTGTCGCATGCTTCTCCGTGAGCTGTTTAATGTGCCCCTCCACGTCTGCGACGGCACATTGCTCAGCCTTACTGTTGACGGATAATCCTGGTTCTGTATTACTTGCATCAAATTGTGTTGGACAACGAGCAGGATGGGATCTGTAAGTCATACAGGCGTTGTCCGTGAGTGGTAGTTAGGCCTCGTCGCAAGACTTTTCCCAAGTCAGTTGAGAGTTTAGGGGGTGGGGTTTTGTGCCCTAACCCTAAGCCCTACAGTCAAAACCCTATATAAAACTTTCAACATAATCACATGCTATTAACGGCCGGCTTCCCCTTTCATGCCTGCGGGTGTTCGCGGAAGGCCCCGAATTCCCAAAATCTAGGTTGGAACATACCCTTTAGGGAGTCGCGTAGGCTTATTAGGGGTATTTAGGATTTATAAATAACACATTTATATACATACAAGGCATAGGGTAGAGGCCTGCGTAGCTTAATTGAGGAATGTGTCCTGAATCGTATAAAGTACCCTAGAGTCTGCACTGAAGAGCTTCAATGCATCTTACCTGAAAACACTCAGGGATAGCTGATACCATGTCTGGGTTAGATGGTTAGGCATCATGAAGCGTTCGGGCAAAAGTCTTCAAAACCAGGAAGGCAAGCAACATCTTCGAAGCTCGAATTCATGGACACCAGGGCATACGGCTCGTTGATGGTCGGGTCTGTGAGCATAGTTAGGATGCACGGCATGCGCGTGCATGTGTTCTGGGCGCGGGGAAATTGGATTCCTGATATGTTCTCGAGGAGCGAGGACTTGCCAGCAGACTGTTCGCCGACAACCACGACGCCCGGCAAAGGAATCTGGACTGCCTGGCGCATTTGAACCCTTCTGCTCATACTGCGCCTGAAGAAACGTTCGCCCTGACGTCCCTTGATAAGGCCACATGAGGCCTGAAAACCCCATAGCTAGTACTTGAACCAATTGGCGTTCTTGATCTGATTCTTCACACTTGCGCTTCATCCATGCCATACTGAAGACCTCATGGAAGCCTGTGGAACAGCAGAGGCCCTACAGAACCCACAAAACCCCCGAAGGTTGCCTGACACACGTGGCGCACGCTTTCGAAGAGGCCCAGCTTCTTGGAAACCTCTGCCAAAGCCTCACGAAGAGGCTCTTCTCCAACCTGAGCGTCATGAAATTAGGCTCTGCAGGGGTCATGCGGGATAATGTGGTGTAGATGCCAAGGACTAATGGGATTGATGGCAATTGTAATCCAATGATCACGCAGGCGGCCTAAATGCAAGGAACATTATCCTTCTTGTGCCGGCTCTGTCCGTGTGAAGGTTCTTCGTCCTGAGGCTCGAAGACAGCCTCTCTGCTTTTCACACAAGCAACCTATATTATCCTCATATAACCCCTATATAAGTCTCCGTAACTCATGGTTCTTCATGACCTCAACATCAGCATCAACCAATACCCCGACCGAGGCACCACAGGGCCCTTTAGCATCATCAAATGAGCCACACATACAAATCAAACCAAGCTCAAACGGTCAGGAGAGAGAGAGAGAGAGGGAAACAGCGACAGAGAAAGAGAGACAGAGAGAGAGAGAGAGAGAGAGTGAGTGAGTGAGTGAGTGAGTGAGTGAGTGACGGAGAGAGTGAGCACATCCGGCTGAGCGACGGATTCACCATGGCCATTTGCCATCGACATGAAAGATCGAGCAAGAAGGGAAACTACGGAAGAATTGAGTCCACTTCTGCACGGCTGCGGCTAGCAATCACATTAAACATACGAATCCAGGTCATGCTGGGAAGCCTTTTGACAGGTGCATGGTGCTGATGCGGGTACCAGCTTTGCGCGGGGGCTCTATGCCACACCCCCAACTCAGAATCCGTGTTGGAACATGGCAAGTTCCTCATGCAGCGGAAAACAGGGCTTTGAATCACCAGGTCCTCGCAACCACCTGCCCCACCTCTGCCACATCTATAGGCATCTTGCAGCCACAACCATCACTCGCCTTGCTGCCACTTTAAGCATTGCTGCTAATGGCATAGGTCTTGGCATTCTTGACCTTTCTGCAATCATGATCACTAGGCTACTTCCACAGCTACAACAGTGCTTGGGGAGCCTGCCTGCCAAGCTTTGCAACAAGCCAGGAGCACGAAGACTTCACTCGTTCCTAGCCATCAGCTTCCAAGGAAGATGTACTTGTCCTTGACCTCCCAATCGGACGTTTCTCAATGCAAGGGCAGCCTTACGGCCCGCAGGGATAGATATGGGTATTGTAGGTTGTTATAGTACCCCAAGTAGGCCTTGCACGCGGATCATTTTCAAGAATGCTCGAGGAATAGTTGCTGAAATACCTTTTTCGGCTGGTGTTCTGGGACATCTGCTTGGGGCATCAATGATGTTCGGAATTCCGAGATCTGGCATGTCTGTCATCTTACTGTGCAGGTCATGCAAGATGCTGCCCTTCAATCTTGCATGGTCTTGGGGTACCACCTTCGCAGCTACGCTTCTTGTGAGCCTAGCCACTCCATTAGCCAGGTCCACTGAAAGATTTTCATTTTCTCCTGGAGACTACATGAAACCATTTGCACAGCTGCCTTCACTGCCAACACAAGTTTCTGGACCACACAACCCAGTATGCTTGCAGCATACCTGCGGAAGACGTCCGTAGGCTGAAAAAGTAAAGCGCATCACGCTGCAAACCACAGACCTCCCGAAATAAAAGCATCTGTTCTCAAAAGGCATCCCAAAAAAGACGGCTGTTCTGAAGCAACAGTGACCTAATCCTACATCCTCGATCCCTAGCATAGCCCTTGTGCGTGTACCCCCTATACACGGCCCCACATTAAGGGCGGTAGTTCACAACTCCATCACCAGCACCTGGATCAGATCTTCGTGCTCGTTGCAGCGCCGGCCGCAATGCCAAATGCGAAGCCAGCTGGACGAGGTCTTATAGCTTACTTTTTAGGATTTCACGGGGACCTGCATAGCGCAGTAAGCTTTAAGGTTCGGGGTATCATGTTGTAAAGTTTTTTGATGTCACAGGAGGGGTAGCCCAACAAATGCTAGAGCAACACAAGGAAACCAACTGATGAACAATGGAATCGCAGGGATTGTCTGTGGAAAGGCTTTGGCCTAGGTTCCCTGCAGAAACGGTCAGAAGGCAATGTGCGAATCCATGTATACCAAGGCCTGTTGCAGTGACTCGTAACTTGTGGTTTCTTGTTGATATTCGGCCTCACTGACCACTGATGCGGATGGTGATGAATGTCTTAAGGCTATTTTAATGACCTCCTGTGCACGCCATATACATGCGGGGATTGTAGGGATGTGTGCGCGGCTGTACAATTTGGAGGGGATGTAGGGCTACGGGTGTGGCGCAGGTTGAGGGGTTGACAGCCTGTTCTAGTAGGCTTCGGGTGTGTGGGCAGTGGTGGAAGCATTTCTAGACATCCAAACTGCATGTACTAGCGCCTACAATGACAAACAGCTATCTAGCAAACCAGCCAGAATCGAACATGGCAAGGTGTTGATACTGTCAATCTTGCAATCATGGCATTCACAAGCCAGCTCAAAACTAGCTGCAGAACCTGTCTGTGCGGAACTAGGCTGAAGTAGAGGTACTGGGAGGACCACAAAGTCTTCAAGACCACATACTGAAGGCCATGTCCTTTTAGGGTTTAGGGTGTAGGGTTCTGGGGTATGAATGACAGGGACTGTAGCAGATCCGCAAGTTAGAGTGAACCCGCGACCCCCACCTAATCTGCAAAAGCTTGATGCGCGTTCCCAGTGGTCAACAGTCACGAGTTATTCTCAAGACTGCGACAGTGATTGCAGGACAGAATTTGATCATTTCGGGTACCCTAATGTTGCTAATTCCCCCAAGGCCTTGCGTGTCCATGTTGATGTCCTATATTGCTGAGTGATTCTACATCGTCTCAAGTAGCGTTGGGAAAACTGGCTTCCTGACAGTACTCGGCCCCATGGTAGATTTCCCTCGCGGTAAAAAGTGAAAGTAGTACATTGGCAACGCCTATTACCAGGCGGGTGGGGGGTTATTCTAGTGGAACGTGATTACTCATGACCAGGCCTAGGGGTCCTCGTACCGCAGGACGACCAAAGGCTCTCCAGCAGCAATGGGAGCAATGACCCTGAGAAGCAAGGAGCGTTGTAGGATGTATAGCAGAAACCTGGCCAACACTGGTAGCTATGGTTTTCACGAATCCGCCAGTGAAAGTCTGCAGGCTGGTAAAGCAAGTTGTTCCAGACAATTTCCTAGCCTTCTTCAGTGTTGCTGGGTCTAAGGAGTGAACATATCTTTCCTGTCCTTCGCCAACCCCGAGGCCAATCCACACCCCACGCCTCTAAGATTTCTGGCTTGGCATTTCATAATGCTTTAAACATGAAAGCTGTGGGGGATTTGGGTTCTTTGCATCTCGGGATCAGCTTGTCCCCGCCACTCAAGGTCCACGAACCCAATGATTGACCACCAGTCCCAGGGGAACGACACTCATGCCTGTTTTGGGATTTAGAAGCCATGGTGATTGCCATTTGCACATCCAAAAAGCAACTGAGTTGGAAAGCATGGGTACATCTGCAACCCTACGCTAACCATGCTGGAACATTTAGGCCTACGCAAAAAGCGGTGAGGCCTGGTATAGTCTTAGTAGACGAAGTACCGTAGTAGAGGGTGTGCCAGGAAGGGAAGAGGGCCTGGAAACCATCAGTCGACGCTATTCCCTGTTCTGTAAATAGTAAACTCAACCACCTGAACCATCCCAAACCCATGGCTGGGTTGCTGTTCAGGAACTTAAGCTAAGTTACCATGATATGGGTATACTGTACAAATTCGGGCTTCCTTCTTAGAGTGACCTAATTCAAGCTCCTTGACAGCAACGCAATCAGGTGAAAGTGTATTGGATGCTTCTGCACCCCACCCTCTGCCACATAGCCATAATACCAGGCCGCGAAGAAGGCCTACTCAGCCACTTTCCCTTTAACCCCCAACAATGCCAAAGGTGCTGCACGGTGACCAGTATCCTTCAAAGCTTAAGACCTCAATCTTCCAAAGCATTGCAGTGCTTCCCGCCTGCCCAGCTGCGCTTCCAGCTGTAAGCTTGTTGGGAGCAAGGACAAGTCTTTGCCTGCAAGGGATATCTGGCTTCTGTGTCATTCTACCTATCTTTGTGTGAGTATGTCTGTATGTCCGACAGTATGGATGTGCGACTGTAGATACGTATGAATGTATGTATGCATGCGTGTATGGGGTATGTCTGCTTTCGATGGTGGGACTGTTCCGAGGTACTACAGAGCCAGCTTGAAACCAAGCATATACAACATGGTCTTGGCAGCTATAGTCTAAACTCCTTGAAGGGAATATAAAGGGGACAAGAAAGGGGAGTATTATGGGGGTTCTTGAGGGGATACTAGGAGTTAAGACTATGGTCCAATTTTGGTAACTGATGTATGCGACTCAAGCCCTATGCCCCAATGCTTCATCCCGCCAGCCACGAAAATCCTTCTGCCCCGACCTTCAAACATTACGGATTCAAACCTCACCACAACCCTAACCCCAAAACTCTAAACCCTAAACCCCTAAACCCTAAACCCCTAAACCCTAAACCCCTAAACCCTAAACCCCTAAACCGGCCTTTGATCTCCCGGAAGCGAAGTCGCTCAAAGAAACCCAGCTTGTTCTTCAAGGTCAGGGCGTAGACAGTCCTCCAAAGGCACGGTTTACTATTCAGAGCTGGCGTAAGCGATTTAATGCTACAAGCTGAAAAGGAGAGGTGTCCCGTTTTTCCACTGTATAGCTTGACACGCTGCGCGCATAACATCTGCATCTCTTTACATGCCCCCACCCACCCACCCACCCACCCACCCGCACGCGACGCTCCATGCCCAGAACCTGGAGAAACCAAGGTGCAAACCGAAACAGCCTCCTGTAGGATTGCATTGTTGCTTGTTGGAACGCGAAAAGTATATTTCAACTTCATATACCTTATGAACTGTTTGTGAGCAAGGTCCCAAAATGACTCAGACAGTACTCAGACCAATGCTCCACATAATTCCATACCTTCCATTTTTGCCACTATCCTACATATCCTTACATGATACCTATACAACCCTACATCATCCCTGCATAATCCCTATTCACTAATCCAATATACACCCTATGTAACCCCATACAAGCCTACTTAATCCCCATTAAGTCCCTACGCAATTCCAACATAACCCACAGATAAACCCTGTAAAATCCTCATAGAAGCCCATATAGTTCCTGTATGTACCCCTGCGTATTCCCTACATGGCCCCAATTACTCCCTATATATTCCCATTTAACCCCATAGAAGCCTCGTACAACCCTGAACCCTAAGCCCTAAGCTTAAATCATAAACCCTGAATCCTAAACCCTGAACCCTAACCCCCCTAAAACCCAAACCCATGAAAAATGCAAAGGCTCAGGTCCTGGGACTCGGCTGGGGCTTCCTCGCCAGCAGCGCACGGACGAGGCCAGAACCGACGCCTCCGAGCTCCAGGTCTCGTTTAGAAAGGGTTTAAGGTTTAGGATGTAAGGTTTAGGGCTTAGGGGCTTTTAGGGGGGCAGGGGATTTAGTGCGTTGGGGAGTTTAAGGGGATTTAGGGTTCAAAGTTCGGTGCTTTAGGGGGTTGAGGGTTTGGGGTGCTAGGCGGTTTTATGGTTTAAGCTTTAGGGCATAGCGGTTTTAGGGATGCGTTTGTGGGCTAGGACTAGGGGGCTCGCAACAAATGAGCATGCTGCTCTACGACAACCTTATCAGCAGGCCTGAATGACGGCTGCCACAAGTTCCAATCGCAAAAACAATAACAGATAGTCCTGATATAAAAAGTCACCCTATACAGATGTAGCCAGTCACCGAGCGCCTTCTTTCAACCATCTTGCTTTGCAAAAAAACATGAGGACCAAAGGGGTTGGTATGCTGCCAGTGAACTGACAGAAGAATGGCCTGTGATGAATGATAGTGGGTACCCACTACACCAAGAGTTCCCCAGGCCCTAATGTTGGACCCGGTTATGC
>CAJNIZ010003647.1:31578-46020 GCA_905231905.1 Symbiodinium pilosum | reverse complement strand
TTCCTAAAACCGAGACCCCTCAAACAATTCTTGATTCAGGGTCCTAAAATTGTTTGGGGGGGGCTGTACATACTAAACAGGGTCCAACATTAAACCCTAAACCCCAAACCAGGCATAGCCAGACACAGCTTTAGATTCTTGATTATAAGCTGCCAATATGAGGGGATTCAGGTCAGCTCTGAGACCCCAGCTTTTAACCTAATACCCTAAACCGCATTGGGGTATATATTTTGATATATATATATATTGCGGATATATTGGGGTATATGTTGGGGTTTTATGTTGGGGTTTATATTGGAGTTATATTGGGGTTTATATTATGCGGGGGTTATATATGGGTTTACAGTTTTGACCCAAGTATTGACAGCAACTCATGTGCCCCCGCCTTGGCCGCGGGCTTCGGGCTTGACCTCAAGGGCTTCTCTGTGGGTGGTCTTGCACTCTCAAACGGAAGGCGCACGTAAACAATAAGGAGCAGCCCCATCATCTACTTCTCATCCCAATTTACGGCATTTCTGGGGTCTTCAGAGCTACCCTCTTCAAAGAAACGCTCGCATCATGCGGTGTCTGAGTTGCACATGCTGTCTTGTTATCTATTGGGCTCAGCTCGCAGCCCGGACTGGATATGCTGTACCAGCAATACTGGGATACCAAAGCATTAGCCTAGGTCTAGGGTTTAGATTTTTTCATGTGACGGTCAACTTCTACCTAGGAAGTGAATGACCATGGGCGCGAACTGACCGACTGAAAAGTGGCATGCTGCTATAAGTCCTGCAGTTCATCCCCGGCATTCCCACCACTCCACTTAGGAGAGCTGAGGTGTACAACTGAATCCTCCTAAGTAATCCCTTTGTCGTACTGGGGGGGTAGTAGGTGAGGGAAAATATTCATGGGAATCATATTTCCTTATTCCCTACTAACAACCAGTAAGTTTGGGCACTTTAACCCTAAACCCTAAACTATCCTGACATGGCTGTGGATCCAGCATAGAGGGAGGCCAGCAAGAAGGTGTCGCTCTGCGCCTATCAGCGTAGCAAGTGGCAGCTTGCTTCAAAGTACGTGGCCGTGTAAAATGGAACAGGCATTCTCTCTTAGAACCTCCCTCCATATATCCCCCCTATATCCCTATATCTAACCCCTTTCCAATTTGCGGAACCACCAAAGCCTCTCGCAGCAGTGCTCCGATACAACTGGTACATGGTACGACCGAAACAGGAAAGTACAACTTGCAGTGAATCCTTCTCAGGACCTGATAAGGGAAACCTCCCACAGAGCACAACCTGGAGATATGGGGTGCGGTTCCAAACTAACAGGGCAGTAGCCTTTTGTAGGGCACCCTTTGAGTTTCCATGTTAGCTTTGAGGAGGGTGCCTCCCCGTAACACCTCCCCACCTCCCTCAGTGGCCCAATTGGAGGCCCAGGGTGATTTCAACCCAATCGCACTTGTACCTGTGTAAAAGTAAACATGAATAGAAATAATGTATATACATACATGTATATACCCCTCTGTGACTGAGTTGGTGGTAGTTGTGTTTTAATGACACCGTTGCAACTGGGTTGCTGTTAGGGAACTTAAGCTAAGTTACTACAATGGGGGAAACATATGATTAACTATATACCTATCTTATCCATATGAGTAGTTCCCCAAAATTGGGGTCCCATTTTGGTACCCCTAGATACTAGATGCCATAATATAATCTATAGCTAACAGGGGTCTCTTTTTTCAGATCAACCCATATTATGGTAACTTAGTTTAAGTTCCTTAATAGCAGCCCAGTCTGAGCAGTCTGTCCGCGCCTCCTGCTCCAAGGGCCGCAGCTGCGCAAAGCCGAGGCGGCTGTCCTCGCCCGATTTCGGAGCCTCCTTCTTTAAATCATGAAAGCTAGGTATACATATATTTATTCATTTGCTTATTCATATCTATTTACAGATATAGGAAGTGTGTAGGGTTGATGTGTGTATATATATAGAGAGAGAGGGATGATCTAGGGTTTACTGAATCTTTATATAGGGTTTAAGGATATCTCGCTGATAATGGGGCATCAAATGGAAAAGTGTCGCGCTTCACTGGTATGTTACGAAAATGTAAGAGCTTGCCATAACAGGAACCATCACGGACTCTAGGGCATTACCTGGTAGTTTCCCTACCTAGCAGGTTTCGCAACGGCCTTTTGCTTGAAGTTTCTTACGCTTTATATACCTGTTGAACTTTTTTGCTTGGGTTGGGGGAAGTTGTTAAGGGTTGTATGGTTCTGTTGGGCGAAGGATTCATTCCAATTATGGCTTTCCAGAGGTGGTTAGTACTACTGTCGTTGATCGACGTCGCACGGACTTCTTGGAAACATATCTCTGCTGTTCTAGTAACAGGCGCGAGACTGAATGCCAAGCCTTGCTGACATGCTACTTTGGCTAGTACTGTGCATCCTTGGAACATATGAGCCAGGGTCTAAACTCCTTACAAGGGGGTTATACAAGGGATTATATGGGGGACTACTACTATAGAGGTTACTAGGGTGGATACTAGGAGTTTAGAGTATAGCTCATGTAAGCAGTATCCGCGCCACAGGCAGTCATTTGAGGTTGCCATGTGCATGCAAGATGGCAAGGACAGCAAACTATTGTGGCAGTGGCATTGCATGTTGGCACACGTTTCGGCATGCCTATATGAAGGTGCGATTCTCGTCGCAGACCTGCGTTGCTTTTGCAGTAAGTGCTTCAACATGTCCTGTCAAAGGACTTAGAAAGACTCACGTGCATGAGGCAATTTGCAGCTCCTGCAATTAGACCTGCCCAATCCGCGGTAAGGATGCAATACTCTACACTCATTGCACGTCTTCGATTTAGGTTCTCATAGCCCTCCCTGGATGAAATGGGCCCTCTGTTCTCCAAAGCCTATGGCCTGAAACCGGACTCCCCAAGCCCCCTACAATCTCAAGTCAACCACATTTGTTTTTAATGAGCACATGCCAAATTGTTCCTTCCTTTCAGTTCTTGGAGGCCTGTTCTGCAACCAGGAAGTTCTCAGCCAGCAGCCCGAAAGGGCTCATGACCTTGAATGGGGGGCGCACTTTCATCGGTGTCCTCCGGGCCTTGGGGCATCCTATGTCCCATAGGGCTCGCCGTGACATGTGTATGAAAATACGTGCGCTGCATACACATGGCATGCAGAGCTGCTGAGCTGTTGAGCATGGCTTTTTACGGAGTTCCTTGAAGCTATTACAATTGAGAAGATGTCAGGCCATACCTCCAATCATGCTTGCCCGGAAGGAACCCGCTCTTTATTCGCCAATTGCTGCAGATGGCAGAGTCAAAGCACTTCAAGCGTCTCACAACACTCTAATCCCGCTGAACTCGCTGCCTTTTTTGAGAGACCATAGAGCCGATTAACATCTATATCTTCTCAAGCCTTGCCTTCAACCCCCAAAGCCCGTATGCCATCACTCGCAACCTTATGTGCATGTTCTTTCTGAGCCCTCGGCCATGGATGCAATAGTCAGCGCAATCCTAAGCATTTCGTAGGCATGATTTTACAGGGGAGTTCAGTCAGAGGTTGGAAGCGAATCGCAGGACTGAGGATGTAGGAAACGGCTGACCGCATTATGCGCCGCATTATGCGCGCTGCAAACATCGGTGGTAAAGAGGCTTCTGCTTCGATTTATTTCTCTACTGCCATCATATGGTACTTCGCCAAAAGAGGGCGACCATGGGAGCCCCATATAACCCCAAAATGCTATAACCCCTCATATGGTGACCCTGAAAAGTTACCCCGAATTCATTGGGAAACCCCATGTTCATTAGGATGTTCGATTGCAATCTACACTGCTTCAATCTTTGGAGTCTAAAGCAAGTGAGCCGCGAGATCTTACTAATTATAGATTATCAGCACCGCTCTTCTGCTGTGGGCCCCAGACCAAACATGCAAAATCCTTAAGTCCTAGCAGCCCAAGATTGGGTATGCACTCTGAAGCCCCCAGAACCCATTGCCCAAAAACCGACGCACTCGCGCCCATGGAGCCCGACATGAAGGACTCCACCTACACGTGCCGAAAGCCACTGCAGGACACACAAACAAATGGAGCTACTTGGGGTTACTAGGAAATAAAGGAATAGAATCCCTATATTGTCCCCATACAGGCCCTATAATTCATCCCCTCATTCCCCGCTAACCCCTATATGTTATCCCTACACAAACCGCTATTGTATTCCCTCATTACCTACTAACCCCCCGGTAATTGAAAGCACTGCCTAGTGCTGCAGCTGGGTCGCCAGGGCATGTCCCCTGCGGTGGCTGGTCGGAGCCTGCCAGGTTCTGAATGGTCATCTCTCTGATGAAAGTAAGGAATCTAGAGTTTAAAAAAGGAGGGAAACACAAACTTTCAGAGCTGTCCCACACATATTTCAGATAGAACATGGACTATCAGCCTGCAACCTATGTCAGCCTATGTCGGGGTTCCAGACGACAATCGCGGGGGCAGAGGCGGACGAGGTGTTGTCGTTGAGGTGTTGGACTGTTTGCAAAACCTGGAAGCAGGGGACATGCCCAAGAGTCTGCAAAGCTCACTGCACTAACTCCACAAGATCCGGGACCGCCAGACCTCATGGCTGCTTTCTGAAACCCCACCATGTGCAACGGCAAATCATACTCTGAGCAAAGCTACGATCAGGGACAAATTCTGCTGCTAAAGTTTGGATTCTGAAGTAAATCCAGCTAGGCCTTACAAGCCCGAGAGATGGTGAAAATACGGGCACTGAGTTACCACATACAAATCTTGAACTCCAAAACCGTCTCGGAAGATCCCGGGCCCTCATGGCATGAACCCGAAGTCCTGCCACCCGGCTACGGCTTCAACTCGCACGCCAAGCCCTGAACCTTTACAACCTAGGCTAGACCCTTCAAAGCCTCAACCCATTGTCCTGATCCCTGGCCTAGTACCTAAAACCCATAAGCTCTGTGAGTCCAGGCCTCGGCGCGGCAGTTGCCTGTAAATACGGGCACAGGGTTTTCAGGGGTTCGGGGCCTAGAGGGCCCGGGGTCCAGGCTTCAGGGCTAACAGTTTCGGGTTTTATGGTTCGCACTTGGGGCTCAGGATTTCTTTGCTGAGGTGCTGTCCGCCTGCTCTCCTATCTTTTGCCCGCCATGTACCCCTTCCATCGCTCAGAAAACGATGTACTCCTGCAGGTATCTTAGTCGAAGACATGTATGTGGCTCACGCGGCTGTAATAAGTGGACGGGCTTGTCGTAGCATTTCAGCGAGCGGTACAGAAGGTCATGCTGGGGGTAACTACTTACACTACTTCTGCCAGCCTACTATGGGCTCGTTATGGGATGCATCATGTAGTCCAGGGTACCCCCCAAGGGTCTGCGTTGTAATTTACATGCTCCCTTTCTAGTCAGGACCTTGGGCTGGGCTCCACTATAACCCCAATACATACCTCATCAAAATATGTAGTAGCTTGCATTTGACTTTCCATTATCCCCATTCATGCCCAGTAAGATTACTTACCTTCGGAGAGCAGGTTCGAGGCAGGTGTTGATCTTAGCGGGACAGGAGTAAGAGGTCATGTAGGATGAATGCCATACGTGTGAAGAGGCGCCTATAGGGAGTCTATGCCAAACTATCGTAGCAAATGCAGCTTGTTGAAGCTTTTCACTTGGGTAAATACACGTGCATTGAACCAACCCTGCAGCCCACGATGCTCTGAACTCTGAACCTCGAACATCCGGAATCAACAAAACCTCCAAACAGCCCAAGCCCCCAATGAGGGAATACATTCCCCCATATAATACCCTACTAAGCCCCAGTAAGTAAACACTGTCCGGAATCCATCCTCTTCCATTGAACCGGCTCCGCCGCGCGCCAAGCGGGCCATGCCTCACAAGGCTACGGCTGAAGTCTCCGCGAGGTTGGGTGGCTTGGGGTTCAGGGGTTTAGGGCATGGGGTTCAGCGGCTTTGGATTTTTGTGTGTTTTGGGCTTAGGGCTCAGGGGGAGGGTGTGTCAAGGCAAAGATAACTCACTTGTTGAAAGCCAGATTGCCCTCAGCCCCTTCGCTTGGATAGCGTAGTGGTCTATACACAAATGCCGAATCCTTGAACCTACAGAAACTGCAAAGCTTACTATGCCCAAGATTTCAAGCAATATGGCCGATCAAAATTGGAAAGCACTCAAGGCTCCAAGGGAGATATGCCAGCTGAGATCCCAAATTTCAGACCTTCTGAACAATCTGGTGGAAATGCATATCCCACTCAGTGATTTGCTGTAGAGCCTGCACCAACAGTGTAATACTCACCCTGAGCAGTTGCTTCATCACACTAATCATGAATACCCGCAAGTATGAACCCATACCGACTCCAACCCGCAGCATAAATAGCAACGTAGCCTCGGACCCTAAACCCTAACCCCTTAAGCCCTGAGTCCCCATCAAACAGACATCCCCAAATCCCTTAGCCTGCTAAGCCCCCCAAATCACAACACACCAAACCCTAACCCCAGCTGGCCGGGCGCTGCAACTCCCACGGGCTGGCTCAGGTTCGCAGCACAGAATGCAAACGACCTTCACTTTGGGTTTCTTAGATTTAAGGTCTGTAGTGGTTGCTGCTTGTAGAGTTTAAGGCCTCAAGGGCCAAGGCAGAGCACATATAGGTACCGTAATGAGGAATCATTGAGCTGCTGTTGAAGGACTTTCACCGAGGACCTCGGGCAGCAGCATGGGAGTTCGTTGAAAGGCAGCTATACTTATTACTACTATTGCTAGGAGCTATTACAGGCATCCCTATCGAAATTGCACTGGACGATTTTGGGTTTCTGGCCCCTAAACCCATCACCATGGACCCCCAAACACTAAACCCTACACCCTAAACCCTAGGGTTGAGGGATCAGTAGTCTTGGGACCAGTTTTCTTAGGTTCGACTGAATATAGATGGCCTGTGATGGATATCAAGAGCTTCGAGGCGCAGAACTGTTGTGACTTGAGTACGCGGAGGAGCCTAGACCTATACAAACGGTACATGATTACTGCAGCTTTTGACGGCGTGTGTAGTGCAAAGCCTACCAAGTCATACTACTTCTCAGATAGACGTAGCCAAACAGCACAATTGCATTTTGTTACTGGTGCTTTCATGAGGGAGGCCTTGGCTGGAAATCGGTTGATGTTCCCGATCTGGTTTGAGAGGCGGCCTGCTTCCCTTTTGTGAGAAAAGCGTCACAATCAACTTCAAAATACTCCACACAGCATCCGAACCCTGACCCCAAAACCCCTTCACCCCTCACGCGGAACTTAGCTCTCCCTAAACCCTTTACCGCCTGGCGTAGGCTGTTGCGACAGCAGCAAATGCCGCTGAAAGGCAGGCGAGTCGCGGCATCCCCTGTTTGGCATTTTCTTTGTGGGGCTTGTGGGGGCCTTGGGTTCAATGGCAATTCAAGGGCTTAGGGGTCTCTTCATTGATGCGAAATGGTGCGGAAGTGTCTCATACAAGGGACTCATTTTATTCCGGTTTCTGGGAATGATAAGGCATGTATGAGGCCTCAGAAGGATTACGATGCCGGGGACACAAACTGGCGCAAAGAAAGCGGGGGCTTGCAGGAGAACCCCCCAGAGCCCAAAATGAGGCCGAATAGATCGAATATACCCTATTGGCCCTGATGGCCCGCAAGTTGTTGATTGGATTGGTGTACAGGCTAAGAGAACCTCAAGCTTTTGAACCCTTGGAGAAAATCTCAAGGATCCCGCACTTCAGTGGAGATGAGGAAGTCGACATATGCCCGGATCTCTAGGGATTCTACCTTGCACTCTCCAGCTTGTACCGGAAGGTTAGAGGAAAATGCGTCTGGGACCATTCTAGGGAACATCAAGTTCACATATACTGGCGAATGCCTCTGGGAGCAGGACCCTGATTCCTTTTGTTCCGAGGATGTGCATCCTACTCTTGGGCATGGCTTGCGGCTTATCACTGGAGCGCAAGGTATCGTCTTTAGTCATTATAAGGGTTTTAAGGCTTGACGAGTAGCCACTGAGATGACAAGGGCTTGGATAGGCTCAAGCAAGAAAGTCCCAACTTGGCGTTTGATACCTGAAGCTCTTAGTCTTTTTATGCATGCTCGACTTGAACCAGGCACTCATCTCATATACGGTGGGTTCTGTTCATCTCGATGCATCACTGCGTAGCCACAGCCCTGTGTGCCCCCATACGGGAAGGACTCGGGACCCTTTGGGACCTGCATGTACAGAGTCTGTGGAGATACGGATGGAAAGTATATTGAAGTTCAGGGGCAGAAGGTATTTCTACTCAAGAAATTGCGCGTGGAAGGTCCTAGGACGCAACTGCACAGTTGCCTTGCATTGCAGCCGCGGCAAGGTGGTGTAAGCCATAGCTGCAGGCCCTCTCTGATGTGTGGAGGAGGACGCTTACTTGCTTGCTAACAGCTGGCCGCATTCGCATAGTCCCTACAACACACTGTGGTATGACATCAAGTAATCCAGCTGCCAATTTGGGTCACTTACCAGAAGTTTTTTTGTGGCAGGATTGACATGCATAGTGCAACTTTCATGGCGGGACTGGGCCCATACATGGCGCTGTACCACGGTGCTAAGACTTATATCACAATTCGCGATGTTGAAAAGCACTCTGACGCAACGTCAGTTGGCAGGGCGAGGAGTCGCCACAACATGTACAGGAAAGCACACACCATGTGTAGTTGGGCCTCTTGGCGTTTTCATAAACTACACAGGCAAGCGCTTTGTGTTGGGTTTCTCTACATTCTAGAAGGGCATGAAAGAACTTTAACAGGGTTTATGAGAACCACACAGGAGGTATACAGGACATAGTTGTTTCCTCAGATGTTCGGAATCCTGGCGGCCCAGACTGGGCTTGGGGATTTTTAGGGGCCAGGCTGCGCAGGAAGGTGAGGCACTTCCAATTGGGTTCCAGAGGATCTGTCGATTGTCTGCCGAGACGTGTAGGGTTCCGCACCTTCAGTAGGTTTAGACTACGCGACTAGTCTAAGTATGCAGGATATACTTTCACAGCGCACTGGCCTGCATGATGCTAGCATGAAAGCCAGACTGGGCCGTCAACAGCAAGTAAAGCTAAATCGGCTTTATGCAAGCCTGAGATGATGTGCAGGCCTACCAGAAATTCTTAAACATGATGTGAAACAGGATCCCTGCATTGAAACGCCAACACCTGCCAAACACGACATGGTAGCAAAGCCCTTGACTCCGTACACGATAGCTCCTTCCGTCGCCATCGCCCTAACATTCCTGTCAGCTCAAGAGTTTTCGCATATCCTACTTTCCTGGGGTCCCTGGCGCTCGAACTCTTGAGCCTTACTTGCCTCTTTGTAGTGAGGAGTGAAGGAATGGATCCACAATCCCTACGTAGTTCAACAACCGACCCTGCACTAACCGAACATCCCATTCCTTCATTCCCTACGAACAACGGAAGTTTCTCACAACATTTCTGTAGAACCTGAAAACACCTGAATGGGATCCCCGAAATCTACATTTAATCTAAATGTTACATATCCCCAGGGTCCCTAAGGGCCCCCCTTTCTGAGAAACACCCACCAGGCAAGTAAAGCAACCGCCACCCTTCTCGCCACCTTCGGTGGCGCTGCAACACATTTCTGTCACAGCCGGGGGGGCGGCTGCCACTTGCAGATTGATCGTGAAACACAACACCGGTTTCATATAGTTAGGATCACAATAACAACAGTTAACTACCAAATTCTAGATTCTCTGTTTGGCTCAGCATCAACCAAATTTAGCCATCAAGGATTTCTGCTGCCTTCAAAGCTCCCATACCACCCCAGGAAATCCTTTTTTATATGAGCTACTGTCTAAACTCCCAGTATCATTAAAGAGTTTAGACTATAGTTCATATACACCCCATTTAACAAACCCTAAACCCTAAAACCTTTTATATACACCCCATTTAACAGAACTAGAGTTTCCCCGAGCCAGAACTCGACAGGGCTCAGAGGTTGATGTGAAAGACGGCCATGCGATTCTTCATGGGACTGGTGTAGGTCTGCTCCGGATGGCGATAGTGCTCCCCATACCTGGGATCTTCCCAAAATAAAATATACCTTCCCTGCCAAAGCAAGAGGGCAGTCTTTTTGAGAAATTTGACCTATGGTTCAGGCATTAACGGTCTTGGCTTGCTTGAAGTTGGAGCAAGGATGCCAGGATGCCTTAGGATGTCTAGTGTTTAGCCTGTGGCCTCATGCGAGTGGAAGGAAAGCTAAGCCTCTTGGCTCTGACTCTGACTTAAAGCAGCTCTACGCTTGACGAAATCACTGCTGTCCGTCAGGATCTCTAAACTACAGGATCATTTTTTGCTGAGCCTTGGGGGCTCGGCGATTCCTTGGGGGCTCGGCGATTGGTGCTACGCAGTCCAGCTTCTTGACAAAAACAAGCAAGAGCCTAAAGATGAGTTTTTAATTACTGTGCGTGTCTTCTGTATCCTCCGTCTTGTAAGTCTTCAAAGCCAACTAGAGCACTTCGAGCCCAGCAAGACCTTCTGAAAGCCTATGAAGCCCGAAGCCTTTTTTGTGTCCTGGTTGCATGGTACTTGTCGTTTCCCACTTTGGTATGCGGTAGTGCGCCAAGAAGGGGTTCACGTTGTTGCGCACATCGTGATGGCCGAAGTTGTGGTAGGAGCTGTACTTGTGACCTGCACGTGTCAGGGGTTTCCATGCAATATGGATGCCTATATACGATGTTCCTGTTCAAAGGCAGTCCCCAAAAGGAGCACTTTTTTGCTTGGAAGCCCCCATGTCAATGCTGTAGGATTCGGGACCGAGGATCCAAGGCTTCGGCAGATGCTCAGCTCTAGCCTTCGAACAAAGATCTCAAAGCTGAAATTCCAAAATGGAACAGCCAACCTATGTTGCCACCAAAGTCGGAACCTGCTGATTTATGCAGTGTAGATGCTGCAGGCCCCATGCTAGTCACTGCCAATTTATAGAACCCTTCTGTTGAATTCGTCTCCTCCAAGATCATGCTACCTTCTTGGCATGCTGCTCCCTGCAGTGAGACCTACAACGGCAGCATTGATCCATCTTGCTCTCTCTGGACTCCAAACCCTCTAAACCCTGAACCCTAAAGAAGCCCACACTCTAAACTCCAAGCCTTAAACCCAGCCCAGTCTTCACCCGAAAGCTGGCCTCTGTGGGTCTTGTCCAGTCCATCTCCTCGAACAGTTCCCGTAGTGGCCTCAGAAATTCAAGGACCGTGGGACTTTATAAGCTTTAGGTGCTCAACATTTTGCTGGGTTGCTGTTAAGGAACTTAAATTAAGGGTATCTAGCAAGTACTGGGGTTTCCTTACTACAGTAACTTAATCGCAGCCCAGTTTTGGGGGTTTGGCATGCCAAAGAGCTTGCAAAATGGTGGTACTTCTAGGTGGGTTTGAACTTTGAACACCAATATGTTATATGATTCCTAGTATAGTTGCAGCAAACAAGAACACCCAATCTTGAAAACTCTATGAACCCGAATTAACCCCCAAACCTTTATATCCCCAGATCCCCCTATATAACTGCTGAATCCACAGTCTGCACGGCTCACTCTCACAGACCTTTGTCGCTAAGTTGGCATGCACACTTGTATCAAACTGTATAACTCTCACCTCCATACCCCTCTCAAGGGGCCACCTCCTTCTTCCCATGTAAAGCCCTCAAAAAAAAAAGGTAGGTGGCCAGATCTGATCGCGACAGCACAGACCCGGCGCGTCGTCCTTCAGCCAGGTCACTTTGCCAACTTGAAGTCAGGGCTTCGGGATAGAAAATGGAAAAATTGGGCTTTGGGGCTTTGAGCCCGGGATCTAGGATGCATCTAGGTTCTCTTCAGGTGGCAAACAACCTGCCTTCCATTCTGTAATCTGTAACCTGTCTCTGGCCGATCTGCCCGTGAAACGCTGCACGCACTCCCATACCCTAAGGGTCCAAGGACCCAAATAACAGGGTTTTAGGGCCCAAATACTACAATATTCATGTTATTTGGGGCCTGAAACCCTATTATTTGGGTCCTTGGACCCTTAGGGATAACCTGCCTTGATCCTGTTTAATCTAGCATGGAACAAGAAAACTCCCGGTGGCGAATGGGGATGGCGATAGAATAAACTAAAACACAACAGGCTCTTGCCAACCCTAAACCCTAAACCCTAAACCGGAAGGAAAAGGGACCCCTCCTGAACAGGACAAGCTGCTGCGCTTCGCTACGCAAAACCCAGGGTTCGCCTATTTTGTGCCCCTTTTTTTGCGACTGCAGAGCAGGGTATAGGCTTCTGAGGTCTCAGGTAGGTGACAGAGGGTCGTAGGCAGGTCTGCCATGCCCAACTGTCGGTAGAATACGACTTTCTGAAGACCATGCAACGCTGAAAAAAACAAATGGGTAGTTGCTGATCATGGACCAAGAATAATTTGAGGTAGTTTTCAGGTGGGTATCCTTACATGATGCTTATATACGGCTTAGATGGGGACACTAGGACTATATTTATAATGGCTATGTAAGGCTTACTCGGGGAACCTATCGTTTGAAATTTCTTTAGAATTATTCCTACTGCGAACCCCCACAAGCCGCTGATAACCCGCCAATTCCCATAGGGGTCCCCACGCGCTCTTTTTTTGAGAAGTCATCACATCATGGATCTTGCTTACAATGCACCAGGCAAGCTTCCACTTGAGTAGTGTTTTCGGTGGTTGAACGAAATAAGAAAGTCTTGGTATGAAGCACTACAACAAAAAGGAAGATCTACGGTCGTAGTTTGGGACTCTATATGAAGACTAAAGAGTATAGGGCTGCGGGTGTAGGGTCCGGATAGTGCGCAAACATCCCAGGATCTAAAAATCCAATGCTTTGAACAAAACCACTCAGCACTACAAACTCAGCAGCTGAGATGGGAATTTCCGACAAAAACCTATGTAATTAGCAGGGGCCCCCGTGCCCATAGTCTCAGTGTAATTCTGGAGTGTCTTAGTACTCAAATTCTGAGAGTCGGTCATATACGCAAAAGATTGAAATGGAATCCCATGGTGGAGTCCTGCTGGGTGCACCGAAGGGCCCGGTTCCTCCACAAACTCTAAGCCATGCCTAAGATGAGGGGGTTCCGAAAATTAGCAGTTCCTTTACAGGTACTATGGAGGTTATATAAGGGTTATATAGGGGTCATATAGGGTTATATAGGCCTATATAAGGGTTATATGGAGGTTATATAGGGGATATGGTGACACATAGGGTATAAGGATTTGGGATTGGGGTTGGGGTTAGGGTCCTAGAGCCTCTGGGTGTATCTATGGCAAGGATTATACAGTGTATTGGGGTCTACATTGGGGCCCCCTTATAGGAAACTACCAGATGGGCTCAAGGTTTTGGGGGTGTAGAGCTGCAAGTTCAGGGCCCAAGGCAGTTCAGGGTTTAGGCCGTGTATTCTCGCGACTTTGGAGTGTTTTAGTTTTGGGTTCTGAGGTGTTGGCGGACGTTTTGAACAACTCGCACCGCAGTATTCAAGAGGACTCACTTTGCGCAAGGATGTGCAGGAGTTGAAGAGATGACCGCTTTTCAAGCTTGAGCTTGCTTAAGGTTTCGGGATCTTGGGTGTAAGGGTTTAGGGGTCTAGGGTTGAGGGTTTAAGGTTAAGGTTTTCGGGATGTAGCAGGTGGCCACACCTAAAGCTAGAGTTCCCCTCTGTACCCACGCCCACTCTTCTTGCTGTCGTCACTACGTCTACAACCCTCCGTTCTGTACCGTGTCATTTGGGTTTGGCCACAGCGACATACGCCTCTTAACTCATCCCAGCAGGGACTAGGTCCGGAAAGCTTTCCCCGGCTGATGGCAACAATTGTTACGAGTCAATAGCAGTTTCAAGGATGAAGACATGCAGCACTTTTAGACCCTCCGTTCTTCCAGGGACGTCGCAGAGAAATAGGGCATTAAAGTGTCCCGCGTTGGATTTAACGCGGTTGAAAACCTTGGAAGTAAGGGGAAGAATTAGAGAGTAGATTGGGATTACTAGGGTTCCGGCTCGCTTGAGCCATTGCCCCTTCTTGACCTTGTAACGCAGCTTTCGAAACTCCACGCGCAGTGCTGCCGGGACGCGTTGTGAGCACATGCGGTCGGTTACCACCTGAGCTCTGCACAACAACACTTAGGAGTGCGTAGCAACTGTTGATCCTTAATAAAGGTTCCACTCTGAGCCTCAAGTTCCGCCTCAGCACAGCGAACTGTAGCCAAATCACTGAAAGAAGAACCTACTAGGGCTCTGCATTCCCGTGAGACACGGGGCAATAACTTGACGAGTCAAGTCTTAAGAGGTCCGGTGGATCACGGGATCCTTGCGGATGCAAAAAACTGGACATAGTCTCCCTTAAGTAGATAGTATATGGTTTTAGGTATATTAGAATAAGATCCCCATATATCCCCATATTCAATCTACTTAAGGG
>CAJNIZ010003646.1:0-18445 GCA_905231905.1 Symbiodinium pilosum | reverse complement strand
TTAGGGTTTTGGGTTTTGGGTCATGGGTTATAGGATTTTGGGCTTGGGAACCAGGTTTTAGGGTGGGGTTCTGGGATTTAAGCTATTGGTTTCGAGGTTTGGGGGTTCAGCACTTTGGGTTTTGAGTGCAGTTGGGAGGTTTTGAGGCTTACGCTTTCAAGGTTCTGGATTTCAGAGAAATTCAGGGCATCCCTGTATACCCTATACCCCCATAGAAGCCCTATGACCTCGGATGCTCTTAATTAACCATAAACCCTAAACCCTAAACCCTAAATGATCAGGTTGCCGCTGCTGAGGGCTGGTCAGAGGAGCAGCGGGTGGCCTACGACCAGCTTGCTGCGCTTTGGATTGTGATTGAGGGAGTTTAGGGTTTGGGGTTTAGGGTTTGGGTTTGGGGTGGGTTTGGGGTTTAGGGTTTGGGGTTAGGGTCTAGGATTTAGGGCTCAGCGTATGGAGGATTCGGATCTAGGGTTCAGGATGTAAGGGAGGTGTAGGGTCAGTTCTTCGGGGTTTGGCGTTTGGACGCTTTAGGGTGCAGGGTTCTGGGGCGAGACTGCTGGTAGACATCTTTTCAGATCAGATTTCATCCCTACAGACACCAAACCCCCGCTTGGGGGTGTCGAAATGGCCCAAGATCCATTTTTAAGTCCCAGGCAGGCCAGCTTATGCCAGGCACACACTCAATCCCCCTAGGGCCAAAGGAAGCTCGTCTGCAACAAATTTCAAGTAAGACCTGTCGCCGTGTCGCGCTAGTCGATGTGCATGATGCTGGCCGGCGATAAAGGCTAGAGGGATTTGGGCACAGTGTCATTATCCATGATATCAAATTTTCTCTCTGTCACATCAAGTCCAGCACTGCTCTCTGCAAGAAGAAGCCCCGCTGCCCAAATCCTACCGCAATGCCCTCCCTCACAGAGTCACATAGAGGTGGACGGAGTCGACTATTTGGGGAGATGCTTGCATAGATCTTCAAGCTGCCTCCACAAGCGGGTCAATTGTTTTGAGTTTCCTGGTCCCTGACCAGGCACGGTGCCAAAGCTTGGAGGAGTCATTCCAGTCGCTTGATGACACGGCAGCGCGTCTACAGGAGGATACCGAGGAGGCCACGGGTGCGTAAGGTTGGGATGTAGAGCCTGGCGAATGCAGCTACTCCAGGCAACTTTCACAAGTGCTGCTACTGTTTAAGGGTGCCTTCTTCCAAATGCCTGACAAATCACCTACCTGCACTTGCCCAGTCACCTGCTACCGCTCACAACTACTATCTTTTCAGGCGGCTGCTGCTCCGGGGGCTGCAGCTGCCATTCGATCCCTAAAAGCAGCCCTCGCGGGCAAAGTCGATGATCCAGAGCTGACTCTGGGCCGCACGTTCAACGTGTTCCTTCTCCTCTGACTGCTTTTGTCTCCTTTTTACATTTTGCTGTGTTATGCTGCACATTATCCACAGGGCGTGAATGCTGGAGGCGGGCAGCCTTGGATGCCGCTCTGAAGCGCCTCGCGCGCTTCGACTCCGACCTGGATGAGCAGCGTGCGGCACTGAAGAGGCAACCACCTTGCACATGTTGGTAACTTGGGTGAAAGCTGCAATTGAAGCCCTCGCCAGGCGGCGCGTGAGGTCTGACGGCACCCCCAGTGCCAGTGAGCTGTCTGCGCTGGTGGAGCTCATTGACGGCCGAAGCAAGGCCCTGGCAGAGTGTGAAGCACCTCGGCAGCAGAGCCCGCCCTATTGCTGGTGGCGCATCTGAAAGCCAAGTGAATGTTGCATGGTTTTTGAAAGATTTTGAAAGTTTGTGTCAGGACTTTGCCTACAAGATTCCTTCGGAGCTCTGGCAGCTCATCTTGTCCTTGCAGCCCAGTTGCACTGTAGGCTGCTGGCTGCAAAACACTCCATACCAAACAATTTCTTGAAGTGCGTCGTCCAATCAGGTGGCGCGGGAAGCTCACAGACGACCTGCAGCATCTAGTGCAAGAAGTCGCTGGAAAAGACAAAGACCAGGCAGAATCCTATGACAAAGATGCTCGTGTGAAATAGGGCTGAGAAAATTATGGCCCATCACTGGGGAATCTTTGGGACGTGCTATGACGATGAAGGGGATTGTGCCAACTCCACTAATGTTGCAGATGATGTAGTAGATACTGAGTGTTCAAATGGGTTTGTGGGACAGTTCGAGCTCGTACGATAAGACCTTGGGCCGTCGTGCGAGCAGCCATTGTGATCCGTGGTGTGCCTGCCAGGACGATCCGGAGGCCGGTGAGGATGGAAGGAGGAGCAGGCCTTTATCACAGTGGCCTGGGCGTAGTTTTAAAGGCAACCTTGTACAAAGTTGTTTTCGGGTTAGGGTTTCTGGAACGCGTGGAATTGTGTGGATATCTGCAAGCTTGCTCAAGTGATTGGATCAGGCAGTCTGGAGGGCTCCCAGAAGCAGATGCAGCCAAACTGTGGATGCGTAGGGATACTCTAGGAACGGTCTGTGGGAATTGTTGCGGAGGTGAAGTTGTCATGAGGATTTGTCAGCGGTATCTGGGGGAGTCCAGGGGCTTGGGTAACTGGAGTAGGGCCTTGCAGCCTTATTTGGATGGAAATGGGGATTGCCACAGGGGCTGAAGACTGGGGCCTAAATGATCGGAACGGTATGTTGATAAATCTTCAGGGTTGAGCATACTATCTACGCTTATGAGTCTGCTAAACTGTACACTGTACACCCGACGTATTCAAGTTCTTCTGGTAGCAACCCAACGTGCTGGTCTGCTTTGAGCCCGCAATGTATGCTTCTCTCGGACAGGCTCCGCGTCCATCCGGATTTATCTGCCGGCGTCCCAGTAGATCAAGCATGGACCGACTGTGGAATCTGGCCATGGTCGAATCTGGCTCAAGGTAAAAATGATGCACCCACCCCCTTTATATACACCTCCACCCAAAAGCAGGGAACATTCCTTCGAACGACCACCAGGAAGAACAACATGCATTTTTGACGTAGCCCAGGGTATAGTATAGTATTTATTATATACAGAATAGAATCTTCCTTGGTTCAGCCACCAAACGAAGCACTACTCGTCTGAGCCTTCTTGAAGCACGCCCCAGTCGCAAAGCTTGTAAGATCCAGTTGTTTAGGGCCTAGGGGTGTTTAAGGTTTTAGGGTTTAGGGGTGTTTAGGGCTTGAGGGTTTAGCCGTGTTTACGGCTTTAGGGCTCAGGGGTGTTTAGGGGTCTAGGGTTTAGGGCAGTATAGATCTTCAGTGGGAACTGTTCACAAATGATTTTGGCAGCATTCAAGTTACCACCCAGAAAATCTTGGGACCTGTTTCAAGGGCACGCTACAGCGCAACCTCCAGGTGGATCCAGAGGAAGCATTGCGAGAAGGACGGAGACGACACTCGGACAGAAACCCAAAGGGTTTAGGGTTTTGTGATTTTGGGTTGTTTTTGGGGCTCAGATATGTACACAGAGGCTTTCCTTCCGGCCATACCATGGTCTCAAAATCCAAAGACGACCCCTTTCCGTGTCAAAAAGATGCAACAGCTTTCGCTTATATTAATATTGCATGTAAAGTATAGTGCCCGAACCTTAAACCGGCTTCCGCAGAAAATGTGAAAGCATCTTACACCGATCGGTAAGCTCCAAGGGGCCCCCTAAACCCTAACCCCCAACCCCTAAAACCCCTCTCAACCCTAACCCCTAATTAAACCCTCAACCCCTCTAGACCCTGACCCCTGAACCCTTAAGCCCTCAAAACCTTAACCCCTAAACCCTCAACCCCTCTTAACCCTAACCCTCAACCCCTCCTAACCCTAACTCCCCCAAACGTTTGAGACGTTCTCGCAGCCAAGGTTTGATTCAGCTGGCCGAGGAGACGGCCTGACTATTTGCATTACTCGCACCTCCCACATACCCGGAATAATCGCCGTTGACCTCAAAATGATGGCATAATATAGGTTTGTGATTATTCTATAGGTATTTGGGGGGTCGAGTGGGTTGCTCGGAGGTTTTGGAGGATTCTGGGCATCAGACTGTGTGCAGCGGACGCATAGCATTGCGAGAGGGGCCATTCCGATCAGGTTGTGCCTGCTAGCAAGTCCTATGTCCAAGTAAGACCTTGTCACGAACTGTTGGCTTCAGAACTTTCGTGCATGATGCAGTCCAGCGGCTAGTTTTCCCGCAGGCTTATGCTGGCTTTATGGCTGCAACTGTTGAGATTCTCAAGCTGGTCAGAGAGGTTTTTGTACACGTGCCGGCCGCCAATTCATGACTGCTGACAGTTGCAGTATTGCCATACTTCAGGATTTTCCAACTAACAATGTTATTCCATGGCTGATGTTTCGCGAACCTCCCCACGAGGAGTCAGAGAGGCAGCGAAAGAACCTCAAGCCTCGGCGACGCCCAGGTAAAGGAGAGGAGGCAATTGCTTCCATTTCTGGACAGTCACGACGTTTTGTATTTTAATGCTAAGAGCGCAGGGTTCTTTACCCTAAACCCCTAAACCCTAAATCCCTAGACCCCTAAACCCTGCAGCTAGAAGCACACTTCGTACCGTGCAAGTCACCTTGGAAGGCCGCCCGAGACCCCCCGCACAGTGAAGAAGCGGGGCAAGGCTCCCTCAGGCGCACAGCCTTTGCCCAGCATGGCTTTAAACAAAGAGTCATACGCCAAATTCCTTAGAGGCATTATACAAAGGGCTTATATAGAGACTGCTACTATAAGCTGACTCAAGAGGTTATTGAGGGGATACTAGGAGTTAAGACTATGGCTCCAAAGTAATGCAAGCTGTTGGCTGTTGCTTGCGTTTGAGAGGCTCGTTCTGAAAACTTTGTGCAACTCGTAGGGGAACGCTTTGTGCGTTGACTGAACTGTTCATCGGACACTCGCAAGATTCTAGACTTAGTCTAGCAGAGAGCCCACAGGTTTCCAAAAGGACGCGCTTGCTGTGTGGACAGCTGCAAACTGCAGGACTTTGCAGCGGCCTTCAGCAGATGATGAGGCGCGCACCTCCAGCTTAAGAATTCGAAGATGCTCAAGCTTTGCAGTTTGCGTGTTGTAGAGGCTTGAATACTCTCGTCGCTACAAAGTAGTTTCTTGATAAGCCCACTGCACTGAAACATGAACCGCCCGGAAAGCCTTCTCCGGCTCTTCGGCCGCCGGCACGGACCCCAAACCTTGCACCCTAGACTGCGGTGCCAGCATTAGCCTTTCACCTTCAACTGCGATCCTCACAGTCTCAGCTGCTTCACCCTGAGTTCCCACGGTCTCATTCCTCAATCCCTGAAGTTTGGGTTTAGGGTTGGGGCCGCTAACCTGAACCCTAAACTGTATGGACCTGAAACTCTAAGCCCTTTTTTGGCGAGCGGGTTCTCAGTGCATATACGTAGGGTCTAGCGAGTAAGCCCCAAGTAGCCCAACAATGAACATTCATTTGAATCTCACATGCTACCATATGCTACCTGCATATGACAGTTTCCATAAGCAAGTTTAAGGGGAACCCAGTATAGACCCCAAACTATTATGATCTCCATTATGGGGACACCTTAAAAGGGATCCCTAATTCCCTGAACCCTGAACCCTAAACCCGCAAACCCTAAGCCCAACCTGTGATAATCCCATTACGGGGGCACTCAAAAGGAAACATGCTAAGGGTAGAGGAGAATCGGAGCTCTCTTCAGACCTTGGAATTCAAGTTTCCCGGGCAAGGAGCCCTGAAATGATATCATCCTCTGCCACTGCCTGCTCATTATTTAATCCCTATAAAATAGTAGTTTCCATTTTCTCTTCCATTCCACATAACCTCTATAAAATCCCAATATAACATAGCAGTGTCCATTTCCTCTTCCATTCCACATTACCTCTTTAAAATCCCTACATAATATAGTAGTTTCCATTTTCTTTTCCATTATCCCAATATATTCCAAAATGAAGATCCTTGAGGGGATGGTATTCGACTGGTGCGATCCTAAAACCCAGATGCGGGGAGGAAGGCAGGATGATTTAGGGACTGTAGAAACTTCATGTGATCAAGGAATTTCATGCCCTAAACCCTAAACTCTAAACTTGAAGAAATGGAAGGAAGCTCGCCGTGCTGTTGCCGAAGCTGCCAGGCGGCTGGCAAACTTTGAGGCAACTGAGCCAAAAATGACATGGGAGTTTCCCACAATTAGGGGTACCCTTGTGGGGGTCCCTATAATAAGGACTAGTATTTTGGGGTCTATATTGGGGTCCCAGTATTTTGGGAAACTACCACATCATGGCTTGCCAGGGTTCAGGACAATGTGTTTCAGGTCTAGGATGGGTGGCAAAAAGCCCTAAAGTTTCCCAATAAGCTGCATAAGCCCTGCGCAACCTCCATCTAGATATGTCCACTGACCCCTGGTTCTTTCTGTCTATCTATCTGTCTATGTCTATCTGCCTATGTCTATGTCTGTCTATATCTATCTATATCTATTTCTTTTTATCTTTACGTACCGCAACCTATATCTATCTTTATCAATGTCTACGGATCTAATCCATCTAGCTCTCGGCATGCCCATCTCTAGCCCTATCTCAATCTCTTAGTCCATGTCCTTACCTTCCAGTGTCTCCACCTCTTGATCTACTTCACTATCTAGCTATCCATCGATCAGTACATATCCATCTATCCATATCTATGTATCTATGTATCTATCTATCTATCAGTGCACGTATTCGGTATGAACCCGAACCCTCTAAACCCTAAACATCTATTTGGCACGAACCCTATGCCCTGCGGAAAGGGCCCTTGTCAGGAGCAACTGGAGCTCCAGCGTGCTGGGCTGATCCGGCGCCGTGTGCAGAAGCAGACTGGCGAGGCTATTTTTTTAAGGGATAATGGAAAGTATAATGGAAGCTACAAAAATGATTACATAGGGATTTATAGGGATATTACCCAAATGATGGAAAATTAAATGGACAAGAGCATGGAGAATGAATTCGAAACTGGGATTATACATGGGGTTTCCTAAAGTTGAGAGGGCTCAGAGGGTTGATATGATGAGCGATTGTTCTGAAAGTCAGAGATACGAAAGCGATGGGTGTTCGACCCTTGCCAGTTTGTTTGTTATTGGAAAGATGACGTCAGCGCAAAGTCAAAGGTTGAGAAACGCTAACACACTCACCAATGCCCCGTGGCACTAGCCCAGACAAGGAACAACCACCTTAATTCATATAGGGATGTATGGGTGCATGGGGGTGCCATCTGGCTTTCTCCCCATCTTTCTGGAATTGCCCATATGGGGCACTAGAGCTCCAAGCTCCGGTTCCGTAAAGGTCACAGGGATACCTGTCGGAATTTAAACAGGGATCGACAAAGCGGATTCTCAGCGCCACAGGAACTTGGGGGATCTAGGATGCACCAAAGTTTAAAGTTTCCCTCTTTCTTTGGCCTTCTTCAAACTCTCCATTCTCGAGATTACCTTACTCACATTATTAAGACTCTCATGTCCCTCTTTTGATCACTTTTTGCACAATCTGAGAGGTTTTTACGCCACATGGGGGTCTTAGTCTTGCCAGCTTTGGCTCCTTGTAGCTATTACTTTGCTTGCTGCCTGCTTGTGTGCAGGTCGATGACATGACGCTGTTGGGCCACGCACTGGTTCATCACAGCAGCTCGACTCCAACGTGTTTCTTCCTTCATTCTATGCGACTGACAGCTGTGCGAATATGGCCTGCGTCCTTCCCACAAGAAGCCTTCGGCTGTGCACCCCCTGCAACGATCCATGCCCGAAGTCCTGAGGACCGAGGCCAACAATTTTAAAGTCCCACGACACTTTGAACTGTGATACTGAAGCCAGGAAAGGCCGCAACTTATGCTCAAAGTCTATTTGCACCACTCTGCCCTACTCCTGCTGCTCCTCAGCCCTTGCACCCTCTCGCGCTTCAACTTGCTGGTGCTTGCGGGGAGTGGGTGATCTAATGCCTTCAATGTTGAACATGTGTGTAACCCTTAGGTAAACCGAATTGGCACTCTGTATTCACTATCGCCCCCGCACCTCCTCCAAAGCATCGACAAGTCAGGCCTCATGATTTGTCAGGTGAGCTTGAAGCACTGGCTGCAGAGCGCCAGGGCTGCCGTCAGGAGTGTGAACGGCTGCTGCAGGCGTGTGATGTTGGAGAGTTCCTCAATGGTGTAAGCTAGGGGTCCCCGTATCAGGGTCCCTGCAAGAAACATTACTTTGTCTCTGTGGTCTAGCACTTAAGCCAACTTCCATCTGTTTATTGGGCAGACCTGCTATTATTCTCGGTGTTGGGGTTTGGGGTCTATTTCGGGCTTTTGGAATCTGTGGGCACGGTTGGGCATATTGGCTCGACTCCTTATGCCCTTCCTGCAGGCCCGGTTCTACTTGGATCAAGATTGTGGATTCAATGTAGCTCCTTTTTTCTGACCCCAACCCTCCGAGCGAACAACGCTGCAGGAGTGCAACGGCAATATAGTCCCACTGAAGTAGATAGAATATGGCTTTGGGTATATTATAACCCCATATGATCTATCTTAAGGGGGACTATACTCATGCCAGCCTTTTAGCATTCCTCTTTTTTGCGGGGGGCTGGTCCGAGTGTGATGGAGATGAGAGCAGGTGAGGGCTTCAGTTTCTACAGCAGTTTCTGAACTGCAGTTTTGTTCAGACAGGACTCGGAGTCGAGATATTGGGCTTTGTTTGTTTACTTTGAATCACGAACTGGGCTTTTTCCCTTGCAAGGTTCCCTATCGTAGAGGAGTCGAGCTGCCGGTTAGGGTTACTTGGAAGGGAACTTACTGGCAAGAACAGCGCAAAGAAGCAACCCCGTGGCAAGCTCTTCGTACAAAAAGCACGTGAGCGTGTTGGTAAGCTGCTCTGGACAGACTTGAAGCATCGTAGCCAGAGACGCAGGCATGTAATTCCAATGCCATGCTGATGGAGATGTACAACAGCAATAATGACATTCAATGCAGCATTAATAACACTGGTACTAACGAATCGTGTCATTATAGCCCTATTATAGTAGTTTCCAGCATCTTTTCCATGATTCCCTATATAAGCCTAATGTATACCCTATAGTCCCTGTATAACCCCTATATAACAGTCTGTGATTTTGAGACGCACTGCATGCTTTGCCTGGAGGAGGCGAGCCGGCATGGTTGGTCGAATGAGCAGAGCAGTGCTTGTGAGCAGCTGGCTGTGTCTGGGATGCAAAGGTTGCGTGTGCTGCTAGCTTTAGGTAAGGCCGGTATGTAGGGGCATTTGGAAAATATAGCGCTGTATATATATATATATGTATATACATAGAGATACGCACTTACATAGAGGGGCATCTAGAGATTAGGGTTTACTTACCTCAGGTTAGCAGGAATGAAGGAAACGAAAAGAGCATGGAAAGTGTTCTATCTTTCGGGATTACTTTGACAGGTGGAGTGCTGCCCAACCTGTAGCAATTGGATCATGTAAAAAATGTAATATATAGCCCTTTGTATCCCCCCATACATTGACTGTTACAGGGTGGGGGCAGTACCCAGTTGATAGGTTTTTGGCGGTACTGAGTTTGCTGCTGCCGGCTTGGCATTGCAGAGCTTGAGGCTGGAACCGATCATTCTGGATTTTGGTCAAATCCAATTGAACCTGCCTCGTACGAACCCTTTTGGGCCGAAATCATCAACTATTTGAGTACTTGGACCGTTCAATAGTGGTGTCATTTCGCGCATAGAGAGCTGACTGGCTGCCTCAAAGACAAGCCCTTCTTTTCTGGGATAGGCCCCCGCCCTTGCCCAGCAAAAGGCACGCTGCCGGGACTTGGAGGACTCCTTCCGCTCCTGCTCAGAGACTGCAGCATTGCTGAAGAAAGACGCAGCAGTGGCCTTCCCTGCGAGACTTCGGAATACTTGTCTATCTTTGTGTACGTGGAGAAGAAGCAATTTCCTTGTGTCTTTTTGTAGGTGCAGTTACAGCGTAAAACCGTCGATTGCATTAGCGCTGTGGTGAGAGACATATGTATATGCATACATGTATATCAGGAATCCTTGTGGGGCATCTTGCCTTGAAATGAAGCAGTGACTTACCAGTTGCTAGTGGGATAATTGTGTACCAGTTGATTTCATCACCCCCTCGAAGCCAGTAAATCTTGAAACGTAAACCACAATCCAACACCATGGTAAGTCTTAAGGAGTCATCCAGAAGCTTCTTAGTTGTTCATGATGGGAATAATCCCTCTGCAACCTACCCTACTTTCTTTGATTTCTTTCCAACATGAATGCCCACAAGCCGTTTTCTCATTGTGTCGGCCCCCGTACTACAACGCCAAGAATTGCGGCCAGGCAGCTCCTGCGTCAGCCCTCCTACAAGATGCAGAGCGGCCGCTGAGCACGAATAGCGGCTGAAACTCCCCAAAAACAAAAATTAAACCAGATTAGTTGTTAATCTTTTTCTGTTGTTGTGGCTCTCTTGATTCTAAGATGAAGGTTTGTGCGTGATACAACTGATGCTTTGAAGCTGCCTTCACCACACTCAAAACCACGACCGTCACCACCGGATGCACTCCTTGCCGCTTGCTCCAAGGAAAGCGGCCCTGGAAGAAGCTCTGCGCCGCGTAGCTCGCTTTGACCATGATGTGGAGGCTCAGCGAGAGAGCTTGCGCAGGCCTGGGCAGAAAACCGCTGCTTTGCAGTACTGCTTCAGAACTGTCATGAGCTTGCAAAGATCCTGATGACAAGAAGGTTGCTAGTTGCTAGCGCAAAGCACTGAATGCAGGCGGCGAAAAAAAGGAGGAGACGCCGCGGTGGACGCTGTACTTACCTCCCTGGTGGAGCAGCGCAGAGAAGCCATGGCTCATTGCCAGGAGCCAGAAAACAGCTCGTTGCAATCTCTTGTTTCTTCACTTCCTTGTCGCGCAGCAGAAGCCTCAGCCATGACTCTGAAGGGTCTGAAGTTCTCACACCTTAGGGCCTGACATCATCGTTTCGTTAGCCAGGTACTCGTAGCTTCAATAGCTTTTTCTGACGGTGCTGGCAACAACGCAAAGGAGTTGAGCCGAGATTCGCCATCTGAAGCCTGGGGGCTCATTGACTCTCTGCGCCCTGGATCAAGAACAGAACCTGTAATGTTTCCGCAGCGCTGCTTATCCGGAGCTTCAACTGTCGATTGGTTTTGGGACCCCTAAAACACCACTGCGTTCGGGGGCCTGAGGCACACCGCATTGGCTAGCCCAGAGCACATTGTCGGATTTTACGTAAAGGCAGGCTCTACGTGAGGCAGGTAGCGGCTTTCAGTTGAATGCCGGACTTGGTTGTACCCCAAGTTGCATCGTTACGGGCAGCGGGGGAAGGAGACTTTTGACTACGAGACCCCCGCCTCTCACGAGCCCAATGGCATAATTTGTGTTTTCTCCTGGCATAATTAATGTGTCGCTTTGCCAAAAACACTGGGATTCGTGCCAGTCCTTATTGTGTATTGGTCTTCGCGTCATATGGGGAGCTCATTAAGTGCTTTATGCTAGGGACCCACGCGTTGGATCATTGCGGATGCAGCACCCCCTGAGCCCAGCCCTAAGCCCAAAACCCAGGTGGCGAGGTAAGCTGACGGAGAGCTTAGAGCAACTCACGGTCCAGGTCTCAACCGGCGAGGAGGAGATAGTGTGACTCCCTCCAGCTATCTAACAAGCTTCATAAGTCCTAGAATTACGATTTTTGGAAGGTTTGACCACAAGGTCCTTCCAGTGTGACTCATAAAATCCAAAGTGCTACGCTGCACTTTTGCTGACTCTGCACTCACGAGGATCCATGCCTCTTAAGTGCCAGGCTATAAGCCAGGGTGGCTATGTTTGCATAATGTTGCAGGAGACTTCTTTGGAGGAAGGCCAGAAGAAGCGCAGGCGAAGCATGATTACCATTAGTTTCCGACATTTTTTGCCGTGCCCTGGAACGTTTCGGGCTCCCCGCCTGAGACCAAACTAACTAACTCAGAACGGAAAGGTTAGTTAAAGCTGAAAAACTAACGTTTCCAGAAAACACTAGTTTGCGCCTATAAACAAAGGTTTCCGGAAAACTTTAGTTCCTGCCCAAGAACAAATGTTTCCAGGGAACGTTAGATTCTGCCCAAAAACAAACGTTTCGGAAAACGTTATATTCGAACAACGTTTATTGCTGCCCATGAAACAGACGTTTCCAAAGTTTCTGACTTAGTTTGTTTCCCCGCCCCCACGGCCCCTCCCTCTCGCTCCCCCTTCACCCTTGGCAGGTTTCGAAACAACCTTATAGTGCGGAAACAAACGTGTCAGCCTAGAGTTAGTTTCCCTTTGAAAACCAACCTTTCAAATGCCTCCGCCATTTGTCGGCTCAGTAGAGTCGAGTCTTAGGGTGTGGAGTCTTGCGCGGTGATCCCTTGTACACCTAGGACCTAGTTTTGAAATGCGCATGTCCTCTGAAAGCGGGGTCCCTGTTCCAAAGCACACTGTAGAGAGTACGACACTTCCAAAAAGGGGTCCCTACATTTTTGGAGCCAATACTTACTCGGGGTTGGTAGGGAATCAGGGAATACAATCCCTATCTAATCTATATTTACTATATAACTAAATATATATACATATATATATGTATATTATACATATTTCCTTGTTCCCTACAACCCCCCAGTAAGAACATATGCGTAATCCAACGTGTTGTGGAGGCTAGTGGATCGAGACGCAGCAGTGGAAGCCTCAGTAATTCGTCAGATCTCTGAGGCTGCGGGGTTTCGGTTTTGTCTTTTGGCTACTTGGATCCCCATATAGCCCCTTTGTAACACCAGTTTCCATGTCATGTAGAGTGTCCTGGCTGGCGGACGATAAGGGAGGCCGTATGATACGGGGATCCAAAAAGGGACCATACTTTCGACAACTACCCGATATTAGGATCCTGCAGCTCATGTCGAGGTGGATACCTCTGAAGCAGTTGCTGAAGCTCGACGACGCCACTGGTTTGCAAGTTTGCAAATGAGTTTGCTGGCCCAGCTGAATCGTAGCAGTTGCTGCAGCTGCAACACTAGACATCTTAGCAGCCAGACAGCTAACAACAGTGACAGAGCTCATAGCAAGACCTAGAACTAGTGGTGGATTGCTGTAACAATTGAGGGAAGTATACAAAACTCAGCTTTGGCACCTCTTCTTGATAGGCTAGCCATTTGGGACTGACGTTGGTACTCCTGATGAGGCTAAGTGAGTGTCCTTGTGCTGCACAAGCTTTAGCTCGAGCTGCTCCGAATTGCAGTTTTTTAGCTACATTGAGTATAGGCCTACAGTCCATTCCAAAATCTTGATTTCCATATGGCTGTTTCATATGATATGGTTGTTTCCATAAAGAGGAGGAGCCCGTTTTATGTTCCATTATCCCAATATAACCCCAATATCACTGCAGTTAGTAATTAGCTCAGGTTTGGCGCAGCTGTCGGAGGATGCCTGCTTTCAAGCCCTCTTTGGGAATGCGTCCCTACAGTAAGCAGGGGGGTTCAAAAATTAGGGGTCCCTTTGTTGGGATCCATAGAATAAAAGGATTGCAACATTATTGTGGTCCCAGCCCAAGTAGGCTCATCTAGGTAGTCCAACTCCCATTTCGTACTAAGCTCCGGGAGTTTCCGCTTTCCTCAGCTAAACCCTGAACCCTACCCCCCAAAGCCTAGGGCCTCGGAGTTCTTCCACAGTTGGGGCGAGCAAGAGCCTTTAAAATGACTGGGTTGTTGTCAAGGAATTTGAATAAAGTTGCTATAAAAGGAAACCCTATTATTTAGTATAATATACTGAATATCGTGGTAAAGGAAACCCCATTATTTCTTCTAATATATTCCATATCCTGGTAACTTAATTGAAGACCCTGAACAGCAACTCAGATGAATGCACGCCAGGGTCTCGGAGCGGGCTCGTCGCTCCTCAGATCTCCAAAGCCCCAAATTGTAAAAGTGTCCAAAGCCGCAGGTTTTTGGTTTATAGTCCCCCTTAAGTTGATAGAATATGGCTTTGGGTGCAGTAATAAGATCCCCATATACCCCATATTCTATCTACTTAAGGGGCTAGGGCCCCCATGGCCCCGAATGGTTGCATGCTTTTGTAGGTTCCTTTAAAACCAGGCGTGGGGCAGCTTCGTTTGTAGCTAGTCTGTGGAGTGGCTTCAGCAAGGCATTGATTATTCTGGAGTCTTATTACACCTTAAGCCACATCAGGCGGAGGGCTTTTTCTAAACCTGGCAGTCGCCCTTGTACACCTCAAACTAGGAGGTCACATCATAAGTGCAGATAGTCCACACAAGAGTATGAAGCAACCGAAACGATATAAACCCATACAGGTTCCCAAGGTTTTCGGCTTCATAGCCGCGACTAGAGATAATCGTCCTCTTTTCGTCTGTAATTATACCTGGACAAATCCGTGCAGGCCCTCCATGCAATCCCTACAACAACTTCAAAAGGTTTCTATTGAATTTGTATGCTGTAACAGGCCCGTACAAAACGCCCCGACATGGACCCGTACAGCCAAGACACAATACAAAGTAGGAGCCCTGTACTCTTCAAAGGGATCCTAAAAGACCTTGTAGAATCATTGTGGGAACCATTTGTTTAGGGTGTAGGGTTTAGGGTTACTAGGCTTTGTGTTGGAAGCCCGAGACGAGCAACACGGATTCGCTGCAAGCCCTGGTAACATCCAAGAAAATCCTTACAATGTCTCATATCTGACGCACGAGGCCTTGTACTATTCCAACCTACTCTCACCAAGCACTCTGTCACCATCCCCCTCAAATCCAGTATATCCCTCTACATCTCTATATGTCCCCGATATTTCCCCTATCGACCCTCTTTAAAGGGAAGCCTCAATGTCTTTGTTATGGGGGTAGGATGCCGAACGGCAGCGCCTCGGACTTCGGCCGCGTCGCCGGCGCGGCAAAGCGGAGGAGGAACTGCTGGGGGAGGTTTGTGTACGGGGTAGTACATCATAGTGTATCACAGTAACTTATAGGAGTATACTACAGTATCGCGGTATAGCGTTTCTTCCAAGACCTTCCTGGTAACTTTCATTGCGGGATACATTGTCCCTCGTGGTGGTTACTTAGGCCCTAACAGAGGGTAGGTGGAGGGTCTAGGTAAGGAGCAGTCAATTGCAATAGTGGTTTAGGGCTTAGAGATCAGTGATATGGGTTAGGCCTTAAGGTTCAGGGCTCAGGTCACTGTAGATCTTGGCTGGGATTAGGGTTTACGGGGAGGGTTTAGAGTGAGAATGTATCTAAAAATATGTCCAAGCTAATCTTTATGGGTGATCCCTATTTTTTGTCGGAATCCTGAGACATCACGCAACCCTCATGTCGCAATTTCACATCTCGTAGTAACTGAAGCCAACGAAGCTTACCTTACTGGTGCGACGTTCCTGGACAGCCAGAATGCGCAGAAATCACAACAGACAATTGCATTGATGATCTCTGAGCACGCATATAAAGATGCAACAAGTTGCAGTATTCGCAAAGGTCGCCTTGGATACCCCGCGAGTACGGCAGTCGAGATTCTAGAGAACCTCTACATGACCCTACTGCAAATATCCCACCCATCACCCGCCTAGTACTACACGTTCCCTCCCTTATGTCAGATCATGTGTTTGTTCTAGCATGGGAATATTCTCGGTTTAGGATGTAGGGTTCAAGGTTTCGAGGAGCTCGGGGTCTTATGATTAGGATGAATCGTCACACCTTTCGAGTGGCGCAGGCCGTGAAGGCAGAGTTGGAACAGCTTCCTGGCTGCTCTATGTCGGGGGTGAGGGGCGGGGGGTGCTCAGTTATGGGTTCCTTACAAGGGCTTGGGCAGTCATGTAGGGAGTATGTGAGGAGGACATCAAACAGGGTCCGGGCATGTACATTCTGAGTTCTGTTTCTAGGTGTCCCTACCCCTGATGTTGAGAGGTCCCGTGTGGTTGCAGAGTTTGGAAGCTGAGTAGCGCTCCTCTACAGGAGCCTGTACGTGGGGGTGTCAGGTTAGTGATGAGCAATCTTAGGGGTAGTTGGAAATGTCTTTTTTACTTTTGAGGGTTCCGGTTCCGCGTTCAGCATAGCAATGCCTGCAGCCGTGTCTTACTAGATTTTTACAGGACATGCAATCGGGTGATGGGTAACATTGGGATAAGACGATGACCAGACTGCAGCCCTGTCAAGTAGCCTGCCAACAAAACGGTGCGTTTGGTGCTGGTAGCGGGAAGCCTTTCTTCATCACGACGTCGTAAACGTCTGAAGCCTCCCCCTATGCCATTTCCAGTTCCCCAAAGAGACCCCTACCCTTCCCCAGCCCCCAGCAGCCAGGATCGCAGCTTCAGGAGCAGAGTTTGGAGCATTAGCCACAGAGCATTGCGAAGGCAAGGCGCAAGGGTCTAGGAGGAAGTGCGTCAGGGTTTGTAGAGAATATAGGGGTTACATAGGGATTATATAGGGGTTATATAGGTATAATGGAAAAGAAAATGGAAACTATTTAGGGTTGAGGGTTTGGGGCTCAGGGTTTTAGAGTTTATGGTTTCAAATTCAACGCATGAGGGTGCTGGTTTGAAGGCTTGCAATTCAAGTTGTTTCGGGTTGAGGGCTTAGATGTCAGAATTGCAGATTCACAGAAGGCTCTAGGTTCAAGGCATTCCCCTGTCAACACAAATTTGAGCCTTCTTGTAGTGGTGGAGCTTAGCATGGAGGATGTCAGCTCTAATTGAAAATAAACATGTGACATGGTGATGTCTGCAAACGCCATTCATGCATAGCCTCAGGTCTCAGGATTTTCAGTGGCCCCTGCAGTAAGAGTTTTGTCATGTTTCTGGAGCAATGGAAGCCATGAAGAAGTGACGGTGCAGGATGTCAATAGTCTGTCCAGAACTGATAGCCTTGCTTGCAGCTGCGGCAGATGCACCTCGAAACCCTATTATTGTAGTTATTATTATGATGAGTTGTATCATTACCATTGTAGTTATATTTATGACCTCTATAATTGTGCTTATTCATACTCATATTATTCTTTCTTCTTAGCAGCATAAGATGGTATAAGTGCATATTTCAATTTGTATTCTTATTGTTAAGCCCTACATTCTACGCAGCACGAAGGCCTCAAGGAGCAGGAGAAGTCTCTCAGCGAGGCCGGGGCCCTGTGGGAGCTCTGATTCAGAAGGTATTCTATTATGGTATGTGATAGTATATTCTATTATAGTATATTTTAGTATATTCTATTATAGTATATGATAGCAAATTCTCACCTGTTATAGTATAAGTTAGTATAATATGGTATATTGTGGTATATTATGATATTGTATTTTGATGGTCTTGAGGCTACCCTAGGGGTCCCCGTGCCGAAGGGTTTAGGGTTGTCAAATCCACTTGAACCCTCCCCAAACACGAAATCTCATAGTAGTTTCCAATTCATTCTCCATTTTCTTTTCCATTTGATTCTCCATTATTGGTGTACAAACCCTAAACCCTAGCCCCTAAACATAACATACGACAATATATTGTAATATACGACAAAAAGTTGTAATATTTTATAATATACTATATATAATATACTAGAATATACTATAACCCTAAACCAGGTGATGCAGAAGGACTCTGATGCCATGGATGAGATCGAAGCCTGGAGACAGCTTGTCGGACTTGAGGAGCTGCAGGCGATGAGGGAAGAAACATTATAGTATATTGTAGTATATTATAGTATATTATCACCTGTTGCTGTTATAGTATAACGTAGTATATCATGGTATACTATGGTATATTGTGGTATATTATGATATTCTACCATGGGATGTTATAGAATATTATAGAATAGTATGGAATATTATAGAATGTTATAGAATCTTTTAGAATATTATAGAATATGAAAGTATACTATAGAATATTAGATATTTTGGGGGTTTATGTGGGCTTCCCCGATTTTGGAACTACCAAATTGCCAGGATTGCAAGACAAAATGCCTTGGCAATTCTTCCGGAAATCGTTGCGCTGTACAACCTTAACTTCGAGCCAAATTTACCCTAGACCCCGAGACCAGTCACCCCCTAAATCCCCCAAAATCGTGAATACCCAAATTCACAAGCTACAATACGCCTCAACACCCCCCCAACCCTATTTAATCCCTAAACTCTAAACCCTATATAATCCCATTATAGTAGTTTCCATTTTCTTCTCCATTGTCCCTATATAACCCTAAGCCCTAAACCCTAACCCCAACCCTAAACCCCTATCTTTTCCTTCCTTTTGTAAACAGTATAATCCTCATAAAACCCTACACATAGCAGTTTCCATTTCATTTTCCATGTTCTTTTCCATTTGATTCTCCATTATTGGGGTAATAGCCCTACATATCCCTATATTCCCCTTTAAAGGTACCTAGGGTTTCCATTTCATTTTCCATTTTCTTTTCCATTTGATTCTCCATTATTGGGGCATATAAAACCAACCCTAAACCCAAAACCTTATATAGCCCTATTATAGTAGTTTCCATTTCATTTT
>CAJNIZ010003645.1:0-13916 GCA_905231905.1 Symbiodinium pilosum | reverse complement strand
TCAATTCCTTTAAGTTTCAGCCTTGGACCATACTCCCCCCAGTACTTTGGTTGGATATTCTCATTCTGAGTCTAGAGAGATTGTATCCTCTGTCCGTTCCGGCGCTATATGAGAAGCTCTCAGCCACCAAGAACACCCTCAACTCTGTGCCTGAAGCATAAGCCTTAAACCGAAACCCTCAGATGAAGCATGGCTACGCAAAGTGCAGGCTGCTGAGCCCCCAGCACTTTGCACATGCGTGCGTGATATGAGCTACGGACTAAATTTGGGTTGGGGGAGAACTATAGGGTACTATATAGGGTTTTGGGGGGACGTACCAAGGGATATACTACAAGTTTGCAAACCCAATTAGGATTTTTATTCTGGGAGCCCATTCTATAAGGATTGTAGCACTTTGGGCCAAGGAGTGCCGGGATTTGGACATATCTTTGTGAAGGATCGGTGGTTTTCATGTGTGCCCTACAGAGCACCTCGCAGGATCCCTCAAACCCACACCCTAAACCGAAGTGTAGTACAACTGCCCCTGACTTTCCCTAACCCTACACTCTAATATTGGGTTTGAGTCGGGAACAAGACATTCTGGGCACAAAAATGCGCGGAAAAGCATCACTTTGCGAAGGCAATGGCGTGGCCGGCAGATAATTCCCGTTCAGGGTTTGGGGTGTAGGCTACAAAACGAGGGACCAGGGAAGTCACTTCGGTGGTTTTATCGTGCCAGTAGTCAGTGCTTAGCGTTTACGGGTCAGGGTTTAGGGATTAGTCGGCAAACATGGAAGCTCTTGACCCTAAACCCTGAACGAACTTGTGGTTTCCTGAGTCTCAGGGTCGGCATCGTTAGGGCTGATAGGTGGGAGAGAGTCGTTCGGGCCGCTGGAGTGCGTATGCATGGGATCAAATTTGTACAGCTAAGGTAGGGGCCGAAACAATACCAACACTATAATTTTGGTCCTAGAATCTTTGTGGAATTATCGTAGGGTAGTTCAATCAAACTTCGAAATGCGATGGGTAAGTTGTTTAGCCCTGCACTACCCCCGGTAATCAGTGCCCTGACTTTTCCACGGCCGAATGGGGGTATTGTGCTTGGAAACTGAGCCTATCCTGTGCACGAAGCAACTGACAGTCTGGGTACTGTGGGGCGGAATCAGGATGCAGAATCTGGGCAAGTTTCAATGACGCCACCCCACCTCATAGAGCAAAGCCTTTCAACATTCCCTTATTCCAGGCTGCCGAAGTATCTTGAATTAGCCTGATAATTTGGATATATCGAGACGATGAACATGGGAGACCTTAGGTGTCCTGGAAAGCTAGAATGGGAGTTTCCCAAAATTAGGGGTACCTTTTTGGGGGGTCCCAATAAGAAGGACCACAGTATTTTGGGCTCTACATTCGGGTCCCCTTATTTAGGGAAACTACCAAATGTCGTGGAATGTTTTAGCACTTTGGGAGCCTTCCTGAGGCCTGCCCTCATCGACTTTGCCTCGAACTCAGTCAGAGCAGAGTGTCTGAATCCCTTTGCCGGTGTCGTTAGAAAGTATTTCTGCCTACCACAATCCCACTCTCGCTTTGCTAGGTTCCAGGGGAGGTCAAGATTTGGGTCATTGCCTAGTCATCAGTCCGGGCAGAATGAATTGCAAAGTCAAAGTTTGCTAGTTGATGTTAATGGCACCCACGCGGCAGCAACCATCAGAAAACATGTTTGTGACAGCTGTGCAGTATGGTGGTTTCCCAAAGGAGGGGACCATAGTATAGATCCCACGTATTGCAATCCTTATTTTAAGAACCCCCACAAGGAACCCTTAATAAAGGAACCCTTAATTTTGGGAAACCCCCATGTATTCATACCAACCATATTTAGTGTCCAAAGCAACCCCGCACCCTAAACCCTGAAACCTTAAATAAACCCTAAATACACCTTAAATAAACCCTAAATAAACACAAAATAGACACCACGTAAACCGTAAATAAACGCTAGCTGAACCCTAAATAAACCCTAAATAAACACAAAATACACCGTAAATAAACCCTACATAAACCCTAGATAAACCCTAGTGTCCAAAGTCAGAACCCTAAACCCTAAACCCCTAAACCCTAAACCTTACAAACATCCTATATACTGTACGTCCCTTACACCCTAAACCCCTAAACCCTAAACCCATAAACCCTAAACCCCTAAACCCCTAAACCCTAGTGTCCAAAGTCAGAGCCGCTGCAGGTACCCCTGTGGAACCACCTCAGTAGCCAGGAGCGTCTGGACATCTCTCCACAGGACGAGACAGTGAGGGTGCAGGTTTAGGGTTTAGGGGTTTAGGGTTTAGGGTTTAGGGGTTTAGGCTTTAGGGGTTTAGGGGTTTAGGGTTTAGGGGTTTAGGGGTTTAGGGGTTTAGGTTGGATACTGCCCCCACTCAGTAACAGTTGGATAGTAATTATATTATGGTTATATATAGCCCTTAGTAGGACCCTAATATAGACTGTACTGGGTGGGGGCAGTTAGGGGTCAGGGTCTAGTGTAGGGCAGATGTTTGAAATGGTAGCACGTTCACAAGTCATTGTGCTGCCCCGGGTGCTGTTGGGTGCAACCACGGTCAGGACGTGGCGTGTTTCTTCCGGATATGTGGTGCGCGACTTAGTACGCATACTTGCGACTTATAATTTATGACCCCTTATAACCCGCTCAAAGTTCTAAACCCTAAACCCGAAACAACTTATTTGCTATAGTGCGAATATGACATGAGTGATTTCACCAGCAGAGGCTTGGAAGGTTTTTGCTTGAGTGCTGCGCGTTGCCAGGCTGAAACGCAGCAAGAAGCCGGGGAATGGATGGTTTAGGGGTTTTTCGGCTTAGGCTTTAGAGGTTTGGGGGTTCAGGGTTTAGGGGTTAGGGTTTAGGGGTTTAGGGTTTAGGGGTTTAGGGTTCAGGAGTTTCGGGTTTAGGGTTTACGGGTTTAGGGTTTAAAGGTTTTATCATGCAGATTTCTTTAGTGAACCATCCCATTTTCCAGTGAGCATAAGCTGCGCTGAGGCGGATCGCCGCACATGTCCTTGCACGCGGAGGCTTTGGATGAGGCGCAGTGTTCCAGGTATTTTTAGGCACCCACTACCCTACAATCATCCATCAGAACTTCCACAGGTTGATCCTTAATCTGGATTGCTCTTAAGTAAGTTAATCCAAGTTACTATATTGAGGAAACCATATTAATTGCTATATGTCTATACCCATTATGGCAACTTAATTTAATGAGAAGTGGTAGGGGCATTTGTGGATGAGAGGGTGGCTAGGGGCGGTTGGGACAAGTACATGGATGGGGTTTCCACAACCTCGGATGCACAACGATCTTCTAGTAAAGTTCTAGCTGGTATTCTTGGAGTATAATTGCATCAGTTCATGTGTGAAGGTCACATATGGCTGGTTTGTGAGCAGGTTCAGCAAGGGTCAGGGTTCAGGGCTTTGGGGTAGCTTAGGTTCTAGGGTACCCTAAAAGGTGTGACACATGTTTAGGATTTAGGGATTAGGGATGCGCCTGTATGCGCTATTCAGCCAGCTTCAAATTCTAGAACTTGCCCCTGCAATCATTACCAAGCTATGGCGTCCCCTAGACCCTCAACCCGAAACCCTTAACCTGTCCCTGAATGTAGAGGCATGTTAAAAAGAGAGAGAGAGAGAGAGAGAGAGATATATATATATACACATACACCTGCATATAAGTATAATGGAACTCCCCTTTCATTTCCAGGGGTCTATGAAAGCCGAATCCATGGGTCATCCGCGCACTACTGAAGCCCTAAAATCCGAAACTCGTGAGTGCGGTGAGGGTTTAGAGTTTAGGCTTAGGGTCCAGAATTTCGGCTGCAGGGTTTAGGTGTTAGTGCTTAGAGTTTAGGGCTTGGAGTCCAGAATTTAGGTGTTTAGGGTACAAGATTCCGGGTTTAGGGTGTAGGGTTCAGGGGGTACAGAGGTTTACTAAACCCGAAACCCTAAACCCTAAACCCTAAATCCTAAAACCCTACACCCTAAATCCTAAATCCTAAAACCCTAAATCTTAAATCCTAACCCCTAAACCCTTCAGGGTCTAGGGTCCACGGCTACTGGAGCAGCCCCTGCCGTGAGAGGTCCTCAAGCGGCTACCCTTGGAGGCACCCAGGGTTGCCGCGGGTTGAGCTCAGACCTTTCTGCTTTACGGTTTGAGGGTTCAGGGTTTAGGGTTTAGGGTTCAGGGTTTAGAGTTCGGGGTTCAGGGTTTAGGGTTTCGGGTTTAGGGTCCAGGGGTTAGGGTTCAGGGTTCAGGGTTCAGGGAATTCAGGAATGGACTCCTATATTAGGTCAACCCCCTCTACATTAACAGCCCCTCAATATGGAGTAAACTAAGCCTTAAGACCAGTCCCTTTTGGTAGCCATGACTGGGTGTGTCATTGACCTAGCTCCCATAGAAGTGTCTGTTTGCAGCTTTCCAGTAGAGCGAAGATTACGGTCTGTGGAAATATATACGGGGCCCTTTTCCCGTGTAATGCCTTAGCATCCGGAAGCCGGTGCGGGTCCAGAGTCCCTAGTTCAGGGTATTATTGGGGCGTATGAGGCGACTTGTAGGAAGTGTGTAGGAATCTCACGCTGAGACGTTGGTATTTCAAAGGTCCGTTGACACAACCGACGCGCCAGAAGGAGCTTTGTACTCTGTAGCAACTTACTTACGAGGGAAGCTTACTGCACGACTGTTTCTGGTGCAGGTATCTTGAATGACTTTTCTGAAAAGAACAAGTCGCAGCATTTTTGCTTGAACTGCTGTTCAACACAACAAACAAGTCTCATAGGACCAACCTCCGTGAAGCAACCAATAAGCAACCATGGACGTTCATTCAAATTTTGAATCCTTGATGATAGCCGCAATGAATGTCTCAGGCAACCCTTGGCAAAAAGACCTTAACTTATCGCCAAACCCTCAACCAAGATCCCCAAACCCTAATCCCTCGACCTCAATACCCATCCTACACCTTCAATTCCTAAGCTGCAATCCCTGAATTTCAATCCTAGACACTAAGGCTCAGCCCCAAGTCTAAACTCGAGGCACCCGCGATTCCTGAACCCTAAACCCTAAATAAGCTTCCGTTACCTGTTGCATTTGGGTTTCCATGGTCATTACACAACCCTAAATCCCAAACCCTAAACGCCAAACCCTGAACCCCTAACCCTAAACCCTAAACCCTAAACCCTAAGTCCCGAGGCGCAGTGGGGAACGGAGCCTCTGGCTCTCGACCGACTCTTTTGCGCTTTGGGCGCAAGATGTCTGCAGCCACCAGCCTACTCTCCAAGGGTCTTTGTGCAGACTTAAGGTGTAGAGCTTTACGGTTTAGGGCTTTAGGGTTTTAGGGTTTAGGGTTGAGGGTTTTAGGGTTTAGGGTTGAGGGTTTAGGGTTGAGGGTTTAGGGTTTAGTAGGTTTTTTTATGGGTAGATTATGAAGGGCAGGGCTAGGTCTTTTTTTCGGCGCCCCGATTTAGGGTTTAGGTTTTAAGGCTTGGGGTTACAAGCTTGGCAAGCAAACACGCGGGTTTTGCCTTACTGCAGCTTACATACGCTCTAGATTGCACAGCTATTTCGTAAGATGCGTGCCTACCTTCGTCCCGAAATCTTCACCATGCGACCTGAACCCTAAACTAAACCCTGAAACCAAAAGCCAAAACACGGTTTAGGGCCCGGAGTCCATAGCAGCAGCCCACACCCTGAGCATAAAAAGCCAAACCCCAAGCCCCAAACCCTGAACCACACAAGCTACGAACCCTAAACTAAAAACCGCGATGTTTGGAGGGAAGCTCTTTGTCAGGTTGGGAGAATAGGGGTCTAGGGTTCCGGGAAAGTATGATTGACCGCTGGCCGAAAGTATGATTGCTCACCGGGCAGCTGGCGGCAATGAGGCACATATCCGCTTCAGGGCTACCGATTGCATGGAGGGCCTCCGGGTCGTAGTGGCCTGTAGTGGAAAGCAGGTGGAGCAGTGCACGGTCTCATACTCTCATGTCCTGTGGTGAGTGTAGATTGCCACTAGCAAGGCCTTGCAGGTCTCCTCCCCCCCCAGAGCACCTAGGCTGGAGCGCAGCAAGCGGAAGGACGCCTGTTTGCCTCCCGAGGCCGTCCTCGAGGCTGGAGGGTTTGGGGTTTAGGGTTAAGGGTTTAGGGTTGAGGGTTTAGCGTTTAGGATTTAGGGATTTAGGGCTTCGTGGCAAAGAACATGGAGCATAAAATGGACACCTTCTGAAGCAGGGTTTTACGGTTTCGGGCTAGGGGGCAAGCTCTAACTTCAGAACAAAGCAGCACAGCAACCAAGACACCTACAATCAAGTTGTAGCCAGGTAATTCTACTGTAGCCTGCAGCACTAGAGGGCGCAATATATCCACCTTGCTGTAGGGGTTCAAGGCTGAGCACGTCTTGGTCCTGCTTTGTTGGCTTCTTCTAGGCAGTGCTGGTTCAGCTGGACGCGCTCAAACTCCAAACCTCAAACTTTGAGACTTGCTATGTGTGGGTTGTGGTAGTTACATGGGGCTTATCAGAAACCTCAAGCCCTAGCCCTAGACTGATCGGTGCATAATCCTGCTGCGGGATTGCGAATTCCTCTTAGAAACTGTACATACCTCTGGGGTTCTTAGGCGTACCCTGCCCAGAGAAGCCCTCCCTAAACCCCTAAACCTTAAACCCTAAACCCCAAACCTTAAACCCCAAACCTTAAACCCCAAACCCTAAACCCCAAACCTTAAACTCCAAACCTTAAACCCCAAACCCTAAACCCCAAACCTTAAACTCCAAACCCTAAACCTTAATTCCTAAATCCTAAGCCCTAAACCCTAAACCCTAAACAAACCTAAGTGCCAGATCCCGCGGAAAGATGCTTCGGACTTGGAGAAGGACCTGCAACCTGCTTCGGGTCCTTGGTTTGAGGGTTGGCGGGGGTTTAGGGTTTGGGGATTTAGAGTTTAGGGGTTTGGGGATAAGGAAACCCTAAACCCTAAACCCTAAACCCTAAACCCTAAACCGTGTTGAGGGTTTAGGGGTTCGGGTTGGAGGCTCTGGGATTGGGGGGTTTCGGGGTTCGAGCTCCAGGCTTATGGAAGACACTGCAGGCAGCAGCACTTCCTTGCTTCAGTGTTGCCCGTTCAGTAAATGACCTGGCCTATCTTCGCGAAGCGATGGATTTAGGATTGAAGTTGGATTTAGGGTTCGGGAAGCTGGTGAGGCGACCACGCCACTGCAAGAGCCTGACTAGCATGCAACAGTCCCGTATGGTTTTCGTAAAAACCTCTCAACCCCCCCCCTCCCTCCCAGCCCTAAATCCTAAACCCCGGGCCCTAAAACTTACATTACAAGAAACAGTCCAATGCGGCCATCTCAGGCGGAAGCAGCATTTGTATCCGAGGAAGCCCTCCGAGATCGTGTGGTGCTCAGACTTCCTCGTGCTTGGTAAGGGTTTAGGGTTTGCGGATGAGGGAAGGATCAGGGGTGACACCATGATAGGGGGTTATTCCCCTTGCCCCAGAAGTACGTACCAGGTAGAATATCTTTCCAGAGAAGTGGTCATCAATGATTTGTACTCCGAAAAGCAGGGTAGTCTTCGAAAAATCCTGAACCTTAAACCCTATAACAGATGTCGAGGGCCTTCAGTGTGGGACATTCGTGTTTGTCGCCTGTTGCTTTGGGTCTCAACTCTTCGCGTAGCCTGGTGAAAGGTTCAAGCTTCTAAGGTTTCAAAGTCACAGGCGTGTTGTATTTGTTTCTCAAAAACTCCCGCACACAAAAAAAGGACCCCTACGATCCAGCACAATTACCATAGGTCCCTAGGGTCCCCAAATTGAGAATCGACCATAGTCTGTTTCGTCCTGGTCTTGCCTAGCTCAGTATACTGGTCGAAATTTTGGAGAGAGTAATCCCAGCAGTCCCCCGTATGTAATGCCAAAACCCAGTATCTTGAACCCTGAATTAGAGCAAGCCCCAACGTGAACCCTAGACCCAAACCCCAAGCCCCAAAAGCCCCAACCCCCAAACCCAAAACTCTAGACCGATGCCTGAATCCCTGAAACGATTAAGGCTTCCACGTCATCTGGAACCACTGTGTCGGCATGCTCCTCAGTCGCTGGGGTTTAGGGTTGAAGGATAGCTTTCACAGGGTGTAGGACTTAGAATTTGGGGATTGAACATGTTGAGGTTTCAGCTTATTTGCAAGGTGTAGGATTTAGAGTTTGGGGAGTTGGGGCGTCAGGGTTTCACCAGCAGCTATTGCAGGCTTTCCAGCCATGCCTTCTCTAAACCATATGAGCAATTGTCAATAATTGGCTGACCAAGAGACCAATAAGGGTGGACATTGTGGGTTTTTTGGGTAGTTTAGTCTAGTCCCTAGTATATTCCCTATGAAGGAATGAAGGACCTCCATGAACTACAAATGGAAATATTGACTGCTGCTCAGGTGTGTTTTTTTGAAGCAGTTGCATCTCTCAACGGTTTTTGTACAAACAGGTTGGTAAGCTTTTGAGCATGGGGCACGAAGAGAACCAGCTTGTGAGACAGAAGTGTAGGGAGAGAGAGTAGCTCGAAGCCCTTACATAAGGGAAATATAGTAGAGGGTTTTGGGTTTGGGGTTTGTAGGGAATAAGAGAATATACGATATAGGGATTATATAGGGATAACATTCCTTCATTTCCTACTAAGAACCAGTAAGCTTTGCCCTAGACAAAAGACACACTCTGAACAAACCCCAAACCCTAAACCCTAAACCATGAACAAACCCCAAATCCCAAAGCGTGGGTGCTGAGGCGAGAGTCTAATGCTCGCCCAGCCGCCGGACGGCGCCTTGTTCCGAATTTAGGGTTTACGTTTTGCGGTTTAGGGTTCCCACTTCTGGACTGCTAGTAAGTTGAGGGAACGAAGGACTCTGCTTAGATAGCGTATCTGGTTCCCAGCAGCTGATGCACGTGAGGCGACCCTCCTGCGAGCGAGAAGGACCGACAATGTCTTCTGCGCTCTATTGACTGGGTTTAGGGTGTAGGGTTTAGGGTTTGGCGCTCTATTGACCTGGTTTGGTTAGGTACATATTGGAATTATATAGGGATAGTGGAAAAGAAAATGGAAACTCCCTGGGTTTAGGGCTGGTGTTAGGGTCTAGGGTTTAGGGTTTACACAACAAGCATCCTAAACCCCAAATCCTCAAGCTTACATGTCTTCTGGGCATATCCCCAAGGTACCACGCACAAGCCTTCAAAACTTGCTACTGCCACAGGCAACATCCCCAAATCTCCAAAGCTCCGAGCCATATGGTGATTGCCCAAAATTGGGGGAATTTTCTTTGGGGTCCTAGTAAGATGGGTTCGCATTGCAGGCTCTAAACCTGACGACAAGAAACCCCCAACCCTCAAAACCCTACAGCTTTTAAGCAATCGGCCCTAAGCCCTAAAAACTGGAAAACCCTAAACCCTAAACCCCTAAACCCTAAACCCGTTGCCCATAGAGTTCCACCTCGGTTTAGGGTTTAGGGTTTAGGGCAATAAACCCTTACACCCAAAACTCCTAAACCCTGTATGCTCTGAAGGAGAAGGCTGAAAGGGCAGAGCAGCGCAAAGAGAAGGACAACTGACCACAGCGATAGGGCTTGGGCTTCAAGGATTCGCTTACTAGGGTTTAGGGTTTAGGGTTTAGGGTTTAGGGGAAGTAGATAGAATACAGGGTATATTATTGGATAATTGAAAAGAAAACGGAAACTACTATTTAGGGTTTAGGGTTTCGGGGTATGTAGTCCCCCTCAAGTAGATAGAATATGGGGTCTATGGGGAGGTTATTATAATATACCCAAAGTCATATTTCATCTACTTAAGGGGGACTATAGGGTGTAGACTTAAGTTGCTTACTGGGGCTTTACGGGGTGGAGAGGGAATGAAGGGGCCGGTATGTCAGATTATATGTGGTGGCTGTAGGGACATATAGGGACCCACTGCCCCACTCGCACGCATACACGTCGAAGTTGGTGGTTAGTTAGGGTCAGCGGTTGGGGGCTGCGGGGCTCAAGTTCTTTCATAGCCGGTCCACATCAGAGCACATTGTGCGAGAGCAGCGCATACCCGTCGATTCCACCTTCACAGCTTCTTTGCCAAAAGCTATGAGGACTTCTCATGAGGAACAATTTTGGGCCATTCCCCTATGCAGAGTCCTGTTTGGTACGTAGAGTTTGCCAATCCAGGTTTCTTTTGGTTCCTCAAATAGCATAACAAAAGGGTTCCTACAATTAGATAGCTCTTGAACCTGAGAAGCAGCCCCTGTAACATCTTATACGCGCAAAGAATGCCTAGCAACAAGTTAGAAGCCTGATAAAGCCCATTTCATGTCCAATTCTTCCATTTGATTCTCCACTATTGGGGCCAAACTCTCAACCCTCAACCTTGAACCCTAAGCCTTAGTCCTAAACTCGAAACACGCTCAGCCTTGAAGCAGGAGATCCGGGGCACGCAACGCATGAAGCAGGCCAGCCGTATTCTGAAGGATGCGGTGAGCATTTGTTCATTCATGGGTCCCCCTGCCACTCCGCCCTACACTACGTCCCCTCCCTGGTTTAAGGTTTAGGGTTGAGGCATATGAGCTATACTCTAAACTCCTTAAAGAGGGGTTATATAGGGGATCATATATGGGACATGAAGAGGGATACTAGACATAACCTCATATACTATTTCCCCATCCCCCTATGCTTCGCGGTTTAGTGTTTAAGGATACTTAAGGTTAACTACGGGGGAACCAGAAGGGGTTGGTGGCATAAGCGGGGGCTAGATGTATCAAGAGGTGGTCCCATGAGGTTGCTCCAAGGGGTTATGTGAGCTCTGACTGGCTTCGTGCTGTTCATGTTCCCACCCAACTTTGCCTAGGCTCTTCGGAGTTTAGGGTTTAGGGTTTAGGGAAAGTAAGCCCCAAACCGTAAACCCTAAACCCTAAACCCCAGACCCTACACCCTAAACCTTAAACCCCAAACCCTAAACCCTAAACCCTAAAGCCAAGGAAACATGAGTGGGAGGAAGGTTGCAAGAGGACTAGCGACAGTTTTTGCGCGGACTTTATGTTTTGCAGGGTTGATCGCTAAGTAGAAGCTTTCAGGATTTTTTGTTGACTAACCCTAGACCCTAAACCCTAAACACTAAATCCTAAACCGTAAACCCTAAACCCTAAATCCTAAACCCTAAACCCCAAATCCCAAGTCCTAAACCCTTAAACTTAAACCCTAAACCCTGAATTCAAAAGGCTTGCCTCGACCGCTTCGTGACTTTGGGACAGGAGCTGTCGCGCCAAGCGTGAGTCTTGATGCAGTTGCTCATGGGTTTAGGGTTTAGGATGTAGGGTTTAAGGTTTAGGATTTGGGTTTTAGGGTTTAGGATTTAGGGTTTAGGGTTCAGGACCAAACATAGAGACAGAGGATTTCCTCTGTTCGGGTACAGTATGTTGCAAGAAGAGTCTAATCTTTTCAGGTTCAACCACCAAAAAGCAGCCCTGATTTGTGGGATTTTGGGGTTTTGGCGCTGCCCTAAACCCTGAGACTTGGGGTTCAGAGTCCAGAGTGGAAACTTTCAGGGCTTTCAGAGTGTAATTTGGCATTCAGGTTTTTCATGTATACCCAATGCAACGGAGAACCTTAACTTCTGAACGAGAGAAAGCAAATCATTAGCAGGATGTTGTCCATTGCAATTTAGCCCTAGTTGTAGTGATATTCAGGGTGGTCAGAGGTTCGGCCACACCAAAGCCAGAACATGTTATGCAAATAGCTGTGACCCTCAAGATAGCTGCTAGACTAGCCACCACAAGACTAATGGGCAACTGTAATGTTTAAGTTTATTGGAGCCCTAAACCCTAAACCCCTAAAACCCCTAAGCCCGAAGCCCCAGTCCCTAAACCTTAAGCCCTAAGCCCTAAACCTTAAGCCCTAAACCCTAAACCCTAAGCCCTGAACCCTAGACCTGGCCAAAGTCAGAAGAATACCCTGAGTGGGTTTTCTGATGCTTTGCATCAGAGTCCAGCTTCAGCTCCCATACTTTGGGTACTGCCCCCACCCAGTAACATCTGGAGACTATTTGTATCATGGTCAAATATGAATATATAGCCGTTGATATGACCCCGAATATAGACTGTCATAGGGTGGGGGAAGTACCCAAGCCATACTGGCATTTGCGAGAATCTCAGTTGTCCATTTGTATTCGTCCCTGTTTTCTCTCTCAGTTGTGCGTGTAGCTGCAGCTGATTAGTTTGAGGTGACGCGGCGACAGTACGAATCTGTATTCCCCAACATCAGCGACGTGCTGTCTGTGAGCTCCGGCCTTGTTGCTTCCGTTCTAAACTGGGTTGCTATTAAGGAACTTAATTTAAGGTACCGTACCAGGGAAACCCTCTTAATTACTAATATATACCCATTATTGTAACTTAACTTACGTTCCTCAAGAGCAACCCAGTACATGACTGCGCTGGCTCCAAAGCATGCTTTGGGTACTATCTGTTCATTTCTGCCGTTATGGTTGTTGCTACCGTTGCTAACACCACCACCAAAACTGCAGCGATTACTGCTACTCCTACCACTACTGCTGTTATTGTTCTCATTAGTAGTCTTCTTTCTGCTACAGCTGCTACTACTACAACAACTGCTGCTTCTGCTCCGCCTACTACTACTACTGCTACTACTACGACGACGACGACTACTACTACTACTGCTCCTACTACTACTGCGTTTGAGGGTTTTCACTACTACTGCCACTGTCTGTATTTTGCGCTCAGGCCTGACTACACTCCGCTCGGGACAGGCCCCAGAAGAGTTCGGAGTTTACAAAAAATGGGCGGGTTAATGTAGGGAGATTGCCCCAGTTCATGAAGAATGATATATAACCATAGAAAAATTGCATCGGAAATGAAATTGAAATTGTATGTGTACATACATATGTACATATATGCATATATATGCATGTATATATAGGGGGCTTTCCAAAGATTAGGGTCCTTTTTTGGGAGCCAATCTCAACATCGTTATGCCATTTCGTTTTTATGTTGGGTTTTATATTTTTGGGCCCATAGTTTATGGAACGCCTCCCCATTTCATGCAAGTCGGAATGTTGGGCAGGTCTATGCCTCGAAGTTAAGCCCTACACCTTAGGTGAACCCCCTGTTATAGTAATATAACAGGAACCCCAATATTCCATTGCAGTCACTATTACTGAGTGGGGGGTCCACCTAACCTAAACCCTGCACCCTAAGCCCTAAGGCTTTAGGATTAAGGCCGGAGGGTTTCGGGTTTTGCGAAGTGCAAAGCAGGATCGGGCCCTGCAAATCAGGAAGAATTGGGTTCAGGGTTTAGTGCTTTAGAAAGTTGAGGGTTTAGGGTTTAGCTTCATGGACACCTCACGTCATTTTGCGCTTTCTTTCCCGCGTTTTCTACTGCTGGCAACTTCCAGGATCTGTGTAGTTCTAACCTCCAAAATGGTTTCGGATTTAGGGGGCGGGGGGATCCTTCTAACCTGTACCCTCAACCCTAAACCCTTAACCCTAGACCCTGAACCGAAAACCCTACAGCCTCATGACCCTGGGACTGCTGAGCACCATGCAGGTTGTTGTGGTCCGCTATAGGCTGGCGGGCGTGCAGCCCTCGGACAAGGAGCTGATACTACTTAACCCCATCCCTTTGGAGGACACCCTGCCCTGTAAGGCTGACAGAATGGGAAAATAACAGGACCCTAATATGATCCTTATTATCCTTTATAGTGACTATTACTGGGTGGGGGCTCCACCTAACACCCTTCATATTCATATACACAAGAATAGTTTTTCATAGTAGTGGTAATATTCCGAATAGTAATGATACGGCGAAAACCGTAGGTTTGCCCGGAGACATCCTGATCCACTGGCAGGGGCAGTGATTTTGCAATCGAGGC
>CAJNIZ010003644.1:0-23160 GCA_905231905.1 Symbiodinium pilosum | reverse complement strand
GCATTTCTGATCTAACAAAATTTCGCCGAAACTTTGCCGCATTTTTCGCCGGGTACTTCGCCGCCTACTTCGCCAGAGTTTTTCGCCGGAAAACTTTGCCGGAAATTCCGCCGTCAAACTTCGCCGTCAAATTTCGCCGTGCAAGCACGAGCATGCAGCTGCGCAACTTCAGATCTCTACATTGCCAGGGCTTTCTTGCGCATACTGGGGTCTTGGAAACGAAACCATGGTCTCCAAAACAAAAACTTGGGTACGGCGGTTGCATGTGATGGCTTATCTCAACATTCGGCGTCGGCATGGAGTCTGCCATGCCATGCACATAGCCACTTTACTCATGAATGGAACCTCAAAAAACAAAACTTCACTGAACCTTCGCTCAGCAAGAAACCGCCTATAAGGTATGCGTCCCCTAGCCCCGGCCGTCACCTCGCCACGCACGGGGTTTTTGATTCCTTGAGAACTCCCTCCTGCAAGCAGTTTATGAAAACTGCGTAGAATTCTGTTTTCCCCAAGGCCCTAAGCCCAATCCGATCAAACTTCTGGCCGATGATTTTCCTTGGGCATCCTCAGATTTGAAAATGCCTCTGCCATATGGAGGGCCTGGAGGGTCAACACTGGCTCACCACATGAAAACTGCCAACCTCTGAAGTACAGCTATCTCGCAACCATTCACTGTCCCTTGCGTAAGAGGCATTCATCTTCGGCGAATCAAGGCAACATTCATTCTGCTCAGACCATGACAAGATTTCAGGGGATGAGGTTGAGGTAGACGAAACCGCAGTCACTGACTGACAGACAATCGGTCAAAGAGTTAGGGCGAGAAAGACATAGCCTCTTCAACCATACCCTGCAATCAATTCTTGGTCCTTGCCAGGAGGGCCGTCGTGTCAAGACGGCAGGAGGCAAGGCTTCTGGCGCGTTCAAGGACATGCCGCCGCTGGCAACGTCCGACTGCAGCGGAAGAAGCTCCACCACATCCTGGGTTCTCCATGACCACCATGCCATAATGCAAAGAGATATTGTTTTGCTCCTCGTGCAGCCTGGGAACTCCCTAAAGACACCTGCAAGTTACATAGCTCAACAATGGCCCAGATGCCGCCACAAGTTTACTGGCTTGCTCCGGGTCCAAAGCTCCAGCCACTAAAGCCTCGGAGAACTGGAAAGTTTCAGAGATGCTGGTCCACAAGGCCATTGCTTCGTCCTGGATGTCTGCTGTTTCCTAGGTCTCCTGTTCCGGTGGGAAAAAATAGGTGCCCTTTTCAGTTAGGCTTGGCATATATGGGCGGTCCCTTGTTGAGTCCCACTGGGAAGCGTCGTAGCAGTCTGGCTCTTCAAAGGCGCCCCTACACCCCTCTAAATGGCATGCCAACCTGTAAGGCCCGCAAGGAGACAACATTGCCCCAGTGCATCTAGCTAGCTTCCAATCGCTTGAGGCAGGCGAGCAGTTCGCCATTCTCAGGCCGTTTCGGAAGTTCCGCAACGGCAAGGCTGCGAACAGACTCCATGTTGCCTGGGTTGCAGTCAAGGAACTTAAATTAAGTTACTGTATTGGGGAAACCTTATCATTTAGTATATATATATATACACCACTATATAACCCATTATAGTAGTTTCCATTTTCTTTTCTATTATCCCTGTATAACCCCTATTGTCCCATTATGGTAACTTAATTTAAGTTCCTGAACAGCAACCGAATTGCCTGCAGATGAAGGTCCTGTATGGGCCACAATGGCACGGACGACATTAAGCACAAAGGCCACCAAGTTGTCGCAGTAGCCTTGGAAACACCTGGGCTGCTGTTAAGAAACTTAAAGTAAGTTACCATAATGGGTGTATATAGTACATAATCGGGTTGCCCCAATATGGAAATTTAATTTAAGTTCCTTAAAAGCAACCCAGATACAGCCGCATGCCTGCTTCCGACGGTTCAGAACCTCTGTTGCTTTTGGGGAGGAGGTTAGCCGTGAGGTTCTAAGTACGGAAACTGTGTCTACTTTGAAGTTCTGCAGAAACTGCAGACTTGGATGCAAGGGTTTAGCTTGAAAACACGTTTTTTGTTCAATGCGCTTTGCAAGAATTCAGTAACATGCACAATATCTGAAAGCTTTCTTGCTAACTGCCCCTCACACCCCCAAACAAAGCCCCTGCCAACTGCTTGTTTGAACATCTGCCTAGGGACCAGTTGTGAAGAATGCAACTTCCCAGCGGCAGCCAGCAAGGGCAGCACCGTAAAATGGACTCCTTACTTGGAGGGTCCAGGGTAGTCTCAACTTATTTGTAAATGCCTGCATGCAAGCCAAGGCTCCTTAACCCACCCCATGTCTTGGGCTCAAAGAACTGACTTTTAAACCCCACTGACCACTGATCTTCCAAGTAACCAACCCAATACCGTCCACCAAACAAAAGTGGAACCCCATGTTGGCAAGTATAGCAAAGGGGTACAACTCTTTGTACCGCTGTTGAGGTTCAATGCTTGCTGGGGGGAGCGTAGCGAGTCTCGACGTCAGAGATACAGAGCCCAAGTCCTTGTTCTAAACCCTCGCACCACTACTGCCTCCTTCACCCCGAAATTGAGCTACCCTGAGAAATACTTAGACCTAATGCCTGTCTACAAGCCCCGTGCCCTCCACTCCTAAAGCGAAAAGAAACCTACTGTAGGGACCCAGGCATCATAAAAGACTGCAAGCCCATGGTCTGATGCACGCACATAAAGTAACACAGTGCTTGTTCCGAAAATGACCTGTTTGGTCTCATCAAATGGCCCAAATAATGTCGGACGCGATGTATGAAGAAGCCCTCTGTATCTTGGGGGCCTCTCATGCACCATCAGGCGGTGCTGATAGAAGACCCTCTACTATCATGCGTCATTTAAATCTGAGCCCCTGAAAATGCAGTACAGTTGCCAACCCTGTGATTCTTTCTAAAGGCATGCCTTTTACCTTCCTTTTAAGCTTCATCAAAAATCCTTATTCAAACCTCCCAATTTCGCCCGACTCTTGTGGGGCATAGGGGGTAGTCCAGCAGGCCTCCGGATCCTGAGTTAGGCCCTTTTTTTGGAGGCCACCGTAAACCCTAAACCCATCTGTCAGTCCTGGACCGCTGTAGGTTTTGGTGCCCAGAATTACCCGCTGGAGGGGCTAACCGCGAACCCTGAACCCTACATCCGATGAACCCTCCCCTAGTAAACCAACCCGCCAACCCTGATAAATGTTCCCCTTAATATATGATAGCACCATATTGGGGAAGTAGGCGGTTATTCGTACATGTTACCCGTACCCCCAATATACAATGGTACTATATTGGGGTTGGGGATAACCCCAAACCCCAAACCCCACAACCTGGGGGGATTACTCACAGACTCAACCCTAGACCCTAAACCCTAAACCCCAGGATTACCCCAAACAACAAACCCCAAACCCTGGTTGGGGGAAGGGATTAAAACCCAGAACTCCCCTAATATTTGATACTCCAATTATGTGGTATAGTAAAACATATTCGGAAAACGTAACATTAAGGGGTGGGGGGGGGGAGGGGAGTGGATTACTCGCAGACTTAGACTCTCCAGCTCGCACTGCAGCGACTTGAGCCAGATCCGGCCTGCAGCGCGCTGCTGCCTTAAGCAATGCTTTGAGGCTTTAGGGTTAGGGCTTTAGGGTCTAAGGGCTTAGGGTCTATAGGGCCTAAGGGTTTTGGAGTTAGGGTTTAGGGTCTATGGGTGGGTGGCATGGCAAAGAAAAGAAAACTACCCAACTACTCAGAGGCTCTGTTAAAAAAAGTCACGGGAACTTCGGGGCTTTAGGGTTTAGGGTCTAAGGGTTTAGGGGTTAAGGGTTTAATGGTAAGTAGGTTTGCGATGGGTTAAGCAAGGCTATTCCATGGCTTACTGTATAAGGGGTTATGGAGGCCGACTTACGAAATCCTCGCGCCCCTCCAAGTGCTTGGTGGGATTTTGGAGGTTGCTTTGGGTTTCTTGGCTGTAGGACTAGATTTGGAATCTACTGAAATTCTGAAGGGAATTTAAGTAATTCCAACCCCCAAACTGAGGACCCTATAACTATCGCATGACTATAGTAAGATCCTCTTTTTGGGGGGGTGGGGTTGCCCAAAATCACTTGTATAGGGTCTGGGATTCAGGTTTTAGGAGAAGTGTGTTAGCCGTCCTCTCGACAGGTGTGGTATCGTGACTAAGGAAACTTTCTTTGAGGTCATAGCAGCTCCTTTCCTCACTGTAAAGGGGAACAGACATGAGATTGGGATTTGTGATGTTATGCTGGGCCGGTCGGGGCCTAGTATATACCAAACTCTGCCCTTTCGACCGGAAAGCATTCGACCCTGGACCACCACCAAAAGCTGCCAACTCAGTTCCTAAGATGCGTTGACGCCTCTCCCACGCGAGCCGCTGGCAACCACAGGGTCAAGGTGACAAGGGGCTCCTCTCCGAGTGGAACCACGAGCTCATTGAATTGACCTGCTGCTGGGGCAGGAAGGACTTTGCTCGGCAAGCGGTAATAGTTCATAATCCCGCGTTTAGGCGCTTTCGGGTATAGTCTCAAGAGTAACTACAATTAATTTGGGGGTGAGCTTGTCTGAGCTTGCTATACTTTACCCAGACTTTGGGTAAACTCTGTAACAACTTAAACTGGGAGTCCGACCAAATGCAGGTCCTACTGTCCTACTGCCCTTGTGACATAGACACCCAAGTCGCAAAAAGCCTACGGCCGTTTCAGCCTTAGCCGATAGAATTGGAACGGTCAATCTGGGGACTGTCCGCGCATGAGAAACCAAGAAGGTGACAACACGATTTTGTGCGCCATAAGGGTTTAGGGTTTAGGGTTGGGCCATAATCAGGTTCTTGGGATCTTCAGGATGATAGTGGGAGTTGGAGAATGCCTGCAAAAACGGCTGTTGGCCATACTGTGGTTGCTTGATTGGGGCATTTCTTTCACGGCGCCGCTACGTGTTCTGCGGTGCAGAAGTCGCATGCGAGTGAATCTACCCTGAGCCCCGAACCGTATGGCTTCTTAAGTCAAGATCGCGCCTGAGGTGTAGATGCAGCCTGGCACGTTCCATACCTAGGTAAGTCAAGAGACCTGAAGAGAAAGAATAACAGTAGTTATAGTTACTTCGGCCCCTAGGCTAAACACAGATAAGCCGCGTACAATCCCAGCTTCTATCTCATTTTCCATGTTTTTCTGCATCTGGGCACCAGAATAGTAGCAATTATCTACGTCCCCTTAATCGTAGATTCAAACCTTGTAGTTTACAGACCCAAACGCAAGCACCAAGGCCAAAACGGAGAAAAATGGCTGCACATGCGACCCCGAAGCAAATTTTGGCAGCGCTTTGGAATCATTTGGTGGGCGCAGGAGACGAGGGCGGCAGTTGTCGGACCAGTACACGCCGTTTACCTTCTGGCTGTGCTGGCACTTCAAGGGCAATAGGGATTCAAGGAGCTCAGAACAAGGACAAACATACAGCATCATCTGCCCGAAATCCTAAATACAACAGTAAAGTTTACCATCTTTCTATTCCCCTTTATATTCCTCTACGTAGCCCGCTCAGGAGGAGACGATTGAGCCAACTCGAGCCTAAACCCCAACCTAGAAAGCCTAGTTACCCATAATAATGGGCTACTTTAACCCAAAGTAATAGGAAATTAGGGGAAGGTTGCCTATAATTATGGGTAACTGGCTTCCTAGGAAATCCTGAACACTTCAATCCGGCCTTCTTGCTCGGCTTCCCCATCTTCGCCCGTCCCGGCTGCAGCAGCGCAGGTCTTCGAATTTTCTCCGCGTTGGACAGGTATGAATTCCTAGGCCATGGTTGGTTGAAGGGGATTTGCGAAGTAGAAGTTGAGGTTTAGGGATTTAGTGTAATCTACGCGGTGAACAACAAGAACATATCTGGCCAGAATTTGAGCCTTCTGGTTCCTGGCTGAGTGTTAAGTGTGTGGCGTGCTTCCAGGGCTTCTTTCATCTGAGTCCTTGGAGCTCCACGAGCCTTTACTTGTGGTGGCGTGGCGCTTGACATCACAGCTGGAGATCGTAGATCCCCTATGCTTCTCAAATCGTGAATGAAACCTTCTTGGTGAGATTTGAGGTCTCTTTCTTCACGTCAAATCAACTGAAGATTGCACATCCGCGCAATTAGGCATTGCTTTTTTGTAAAGGAAAGGTTGATACTGAAAACCTGGCATTCCCCTAAGTACCTCATATCTTGTTGTATAGTTCACGAAGGTCATGCCGGATTTTCAGTATCAAAAGAGGGACGGGTTCTCTATGCATTGCGGGGCTGACCTTTCAGACAGGTCTTGAGACAGAAGCTTGTGAAACAACCTGCCTCCTTTCAGCTTTTCAGCTACCCTCCCCAAAGGGTTTAGGGTTTAGGGTTTAAGGTTTAGGGTTTAGGGATTCCCAGAAAGGGGTGGACTTCTCAGCCTATACAAGCTCAACCCACACAGACTTTATACTCTCAACCCCAAACCCCAAAAACGACTCAGTTTCACAACGAGCCAACAAAGGGCACAAAGGCTTTACAGCTAGTAAGTAGCTTGCAACTCTGGCACAGATTCATGGGTTGCTGTTAAGGAACTTAATTTAAGTTACTACACTGGAGAACCCATAGCTTAAGTTCCTTAACAGCAACCCAGATTCAGGGGGGGTTCCCTCCACCAGTCAGGTGGAGTGTTCGCAGCCGACATCCATTGCTCCTGAAGATCGCGGAGGATCATGAGTCGTTGGTATGAATAGTTCTTATGAGGGTCTGGTTGAGGGGTTTAGATGTATCAGGGTTTAGTTTAGGATTTATAGTGTGAGATGAGGTGGCGTCTAGGATTTGGGGTTTGGATGCAATCGAGTTTTGGATCCAGGTTTTGGTTTGGCGGATGAGGCCTTCGGCCCCTTCATCCATCTTCAGACCTGAACCCCAAGGTTTAGGCTTTCGGGTTTGGGGCTGAGACTTCCTCAAACCAAGCTGTGCACAAAAGTCGCTTAGGAGAACCCCGGCGATCTCAGCGAACTCGCACACATCCCTCAGTCCCGCTGAAAAGCACCATTTGAGACCCCTACACCCTGGCACCCTTGAAGCTAAACCAGCCCAAGCCTAAAATCCTAAATACAAATAAAATCTACTTTGGGGACTAGAAGCCTAGAAGCAATTCTTACCTGGATGGCTATACACCAGGTCATTCCCTGTTATAGCAATCTCTTTAAGAACAGTCAGTGGGGGAAACTACCCAAGTTATGCAGTCCTGCAGGTCAGGAGGTACCCTGAACTCGCCATAATCAAGTTCCAGGTCGGGATCTTGCATACGTTTGAGGGTCTCCTGCGGTTGATGCATGACCCTGTAGACTTAACCTCTGGGAACTAAGACAGTGAAGTCTACTTCATGACTATAGGCACTTTAAACCGCGAGATATATAGCAGTTTAGTATACTTATGGTCACGTAGGATTTGTCCATCAACACTAACACGACACAACAAGAGGATTCGGCTTGGGTCTATTGGGAGTTTTTCTACCGCTCAAAGGTACATTGGGATGAAAGGAAGTTCGTACCTGTCCATCTAAAAATGCTAGGGGTCATCGTTCTTGTAAAAATGTAGCAATGCCTTAATTAGGCAGGAATCCGTCTAAAATTAAATGAAACCTATGCAAAATCAACGTAGCATGAAACAAACGCTGCTTAATACCAGTTCGAAATCAGCTTCCTGTGAAGTGGCTCCAAACACCTGGGTTGCTGTTAAGGAAGTTAATCTAACTTCCCACAATGGGTATATATATATATGTATTAACTTACATGGTTTCCCCAAGATGGAAACTACTACAATGGGCTATATCGGGTTATATAAGGTTATATATATACAGTAACTATCATGGTTTCCCCAACATTGTAACTCAACTGAAGTTCCTTAACAGCAACCCAGACACTGTAGTTCGACCGAGCACTGGGACCAGACGCCCCAGCATGCTTCCTCGGGAACTGAATTTCAGGGTCTACCTGGAACCCCAAGTACCTACGGGTTTATAGTAATTTATAGTCCCCCTGCAGTACATAGAATATGGCTATAGGTATATTATGATCAGATCCCCATACTCCATATTCTGTCTACTGAAGGGGGGACTATATAGTAATTACCCCCTAAGTAGGAGGTATTATCCCAAAAACTGCAGGTAGTTCATGGGTTCCCCTGCTACCCCCCTCTATACTACCGAAGTTTCTTACGGATAATCAGGCTTAATTAAGGTTACTTAAGGGGGAACCTAGGCCGGGGGTAGTTTTGGGGGAGAGTAGTAGCGAAACCCATGGGTAGTTGGGGTTCCAGGTTGGGTATACAAACCGAGGCTCAACGACTTAAACCCCAAACCCCTAAGCCCTACAACTCAAGACGTCACTCCCTACCTCAAAAAGTTACAGCTATCTCCCTCAATATTAAGCCCCCCCACCCCCTTAATATTTATACTCCCCAATGTGGTATATTAAAAAAAATACTGGCAATATCTGATATTAGGGGGGGGAGGGAGGTTTAATATTAGGGGGAGGGCCCTAAACCCTAAACCCTAAACGAGGGGATTACAGCCATTTTGTGGGTCAGTTAAGTGTCTTGCTTGCACAGCTGCAGCTTCTCGGGCCAATGCACTGGTGAAGCGAGCAGCCTTCTTGCAGAAGCTTTGGGGGTTTGGTGCTTATGCGTTTGGGAGGCTATGCGGCGGTCTCTCAAAATGAGGGTGCCTTTCAGGGTCCTATTATGTCTTTGAAAAGCACAAGGAGATGATAGGGGTATAGTCCCCCTGAAGTAGATAGAATATGGGGTATATAGGGATCTTATTATAACATACCCAAAGCCATATTCTATCTACTTAAGGGGGACTATACCCTGAGGAATTATGTACGGAATATTCTGGGCAACCATGTGGGCTGACATTATGCTCCCGGAGTTGTGTAGAGCTCGGGGTTTAGGATTTACAGTTATGGGGCTTCCTGAGACCCCAATATAATTCCTTTGGGCATGGGTTTGCATTTCCTGCTAAAGTTCAACTGCTCAAAAGCAACTACAGCGAAAGGTCAACTAAACTCTGAATCCTGAGGGCTGTATGCGGTTTGCGGTTGAAGGTTGCAGGCTTAGGTTTTTCAACTTGGTCCACGATTTGGGGTTGTAGGATCTACTAAGCGATAAACCCTAAACCCTCAACTCGCAGGGGTTATAACTAAATTATCATTCGGACTTTGCCACTTAAATTCTGTCTCTAAGGTGAATAGCTTGCGTCAGCTGCCTTGTGAGTCTCGTCTGAATTTGTCCACGTCCTGTTGGGCTCCCACTCGCCCACCGCGAAAAATCGCCGAGATGCGCAAACCTTACACTTTGCGGGGAACTGTGAATTTGCATGGGATGAAGCAACGAGAAACCGGGGACTGTTGTACTATCCTTGTTCTGAATCATAATAACCCTGCGAATATCAATTATGCGGGCTATTATTATTATTATCAGGATCCATTCCTCCGTGCCCTACTAATTACCACCAAGGAACATAGGCAGCTGGACGGGGGGCGGACCTCATGTCCTGAGCTCTGGGATTTCAGACAACAAGCCAACTTCGGCACCCAAGAATCATGTGGGGGGTATCGCAAGACAGGGCAGCATATGGACCTCCAATAATATGCGTAGGGACATGGGGGCCCTTCGGGACTATATCGAAATCGCCACCTTCAGGGTGGCATCACTTGCGAGCCTAGTGTCCAATGCCAGCTCCTGAGCAAGCGGAGGGCGGGGAGGAAAGCGCCAAGCAACGTCGGCAAGCGCGGTCCTTTGAGACAAGCTGACCCCTAACATAGCATCATGTACCTTAGCTGGACTCCCACCCTGTAGTGGTATAAGAGGCATATGAGGGGACCCAAATAAAATCGCCATTATCCCGGGTAGTCACTATTACAGAGTGGGGGTCCACCTAACATATACCCCAGGTTACACTAAACCCATGATCCCCATACTTTCCCTACGCAACCTCCATCTTCCCCCAACGCCGGAAAAAACTGCCTGTGCTTCCCAAGGGACACTTCGTCAGCTGCCTCCCGCACAGCATCGCGGTCGCCAGCCTAAGTCTAAGGTAGAAGGCATTGTCCTAGGGATCCAAATAGCCCGATGTAGGTAATATTTACAGACCTTAAGGCCTAATGTAGGCATTACTTGTGTACTTGGATCCCTAGGGTTGTCCTCGGGAGAAACCCTAAACCCCAAAACCCCTTGAGGGTCCGAAGGATGACAAACGCACGTGGCTTACTAAGCACGATTGGGGGCCTGTAGGTTCTGTGAATGATGTCTGTTACAATTACAAAAGCATGCAGGTATGTGCTGAGGCTTAGTGAGGCTTAGTGCGCTTAACAATCCTCAAGGGATTAGTTTTACATGTTCACCATTTTTTTGGCTGAGCCCTGTATGGGAAACGCCGGGCGCGCACTAACTATGTAATTCTATCATTCCACCAAAGCCCTCGCAATCCGTCGATGTCCGCAACACTCTAAACGGTCTCCCTACAGCCCGGACGTCTACCTCTACACCCTGTACCCCCTGAACTCTAAATGCTAAATCCTAGGTCCTAAACCAAACATATGATCCTGTCTCTGAATCCGAATCTCTCAAATCCTGGATGCCGCTGGTGGAGGAAATCCTGCAGCACCCAAGCCTGGTTTTGCCCTCATACATCCACCACAAAGCGAGAGGATCCTAATTATGGTCATGGCAAACCTCGAAAATGGCCCAACATTCGAGATGTTGCAAATACGGGGCACTTAGATCAACCACCATATGAGCTATAGTCTGAACTCCCAGCATCCCCCTAGTAACCCCCTATACTACTCCCCTATGTGACCACCTATGTCACCCCCTTTAAAGACCTTAAACTGTAGCCTATACAAAGGCAACAACTTGGAAGAACTCCAAAGCCTGAAGCCCAGGGGCCCTACATGACCCTTAAACCATATTCTATGAGCCCAACATATGGCCAAGTTTGGAGCCCCCCTACGACCAAAACCCCTATGAACTCCTGTATATCCTATAGAACCCTTCAATAGATCCGTAGACCCAAAGACCTAAACCCAACCCAAGAATGGAACCCTAAACCCTAAACCCCAGCATAGCCGCCCGGGAGCTGTCTTCTTGAGCCGCAGGGCCGCCAAGAGGCCGAAGATCGCAGCAACAACCTGGCAATTGGCTTTAAGGGTTTAGTGTTGAGGGTTTGGGGTTGGGTTTAGGGTCCCTAAACCCTAAACCCCGGGTTGGGTTTGGGGTTTAGGGGTGATGGTTCAGGGTTGGGTTCAGGCTTTAGGAGTTGGCCGTGAGGGGTGTTTCTGAAAGCCGGGGGCACCTAGCGAGCCTAAAAGGGTATGCAGGGCGTATAAGACGATGATAATAATAATTCATGATCCGTAATGAGTTGCCCTCATTGGGGCCACCTGGAAAGTAGTATAGTACTCGTATAACAGAGAAGCGTATAGAGCATGATATGGAAAAAGAGATGGGAAGTGCGATTGTAGACGGGCTTATACAGATGGGTGTTTAGGAATTAACCAAAATATTTGTAAGAATAAGTGGTCAAGGGGACCGAGAGACCCTTCTAAAGGGCTACATCGCCATCTGCACTCCAACCCCCCAAGCCATTGAAGTCTAGAAGAGCGAGCCTTGAACCCTAGAGCCAGCGACCCAAGCCTCAAAACTCCAAGTCCGCCACCGTCACCCCGATGAAATCAACAGAAATTCGCACAAGATACCCGAAATCAACCCCCCATTTTTCTTCAAACGAGCGCCTGACGCCAGTTGGCCGCTCCCTTGTTGGAGAGCCTGACCTTGACCTGCTAGCGGCTGAATTGGTGCGGACTTTGATGTAGGGGCCTAAACAACTACAATAATTATGTGAGAGTTGTCAGGAGATGATGTTGGTAATTATGGGGCTTTTTCCATTGGGCTTGAAGGTCTAGGATTTGGGATGTGCGATGACGGGCTTTGAATTCTCTAAGGCCTGGGCTACAGGGTTTAAGGCTTGGTGCTTAGGGCTTGACATCTAGGATGTGGGGCTGCAAGCTTGATGCCCCAAGCATACGGAGTTAAGGAACAGGATTGCGGTGTCACCTTCTCAGCATGCTCCAGTGCACCCAAAGCCCATTCAGGCACATCCGCTCTCTTCTCCATTGACCTACCCTTTTGGAGGGTCCTTATAATAAGGATCTCATTTTTTGGGAGTCCATATTGGGTCCCCCTATTTAGGGAAACTACCCTCCTGTGTATAACAGTTTTCAGTATGGCATTCTAGAGATTGAGAATATATCAGTCGAGGCCAGGCCTCAAGTACACAGTCCCTACTAAAACTCCTGGTATCCCCCTGCATAGCCCCTGTCATACTCCCTCATATACTTCCCCATCTTGCTCCCGTTCTGAGGAGTTTTAGACTATAGTACATATGGTATTTGTTTAAAGTGCTTAGGTTTCCTGCCAGGTCGGACCTGGTTCAAGCAAAGCATTTCCAGATTGACTAAACGTCCTTGACTTATTGGGGCTCAGCAGGGAATGAGGGAAGCCTATCCCTATACCTAATTCCTGTATACTATATGCTCTTATTCCCTACTAACCCCAGTAAGTAATCCTTGAACACAATGAATTAGAAGAACCCCCCTCCCTGCAATAGTGGTCTAATAGGAACATGATAGAACCGGGGGGGGTGGGGTCCACCTGAGACATGAAGTTGAAACAGCCAGCAGGTTTGCCTTGTCATAGCAACAGTCTCTTACACGGCGGGCTTCAAAAAACAGGGGCCACTTCTCGGGAGTCATTTTGATAGGGATAACAGTTGAAAGTATGCGGGAGTCTGTCTTCCGTATAGGTGGAAACCACCATGCACCTTGCAAAGAAGCAATGTAAGGAGAACTTAGAGAAGACCCTCGTTGAAAGAAACTTCAATTTAAGGGAACGCCCTTGTACTGGCTTGCAAAAACTGCATGGGGTCTCCATGAGTTATGACCCTCAAGATTTAGTTTTTGTTGGGACAAATGGGCGTCTCAAGACAAATTTCAAACACAAAATACCACCCCTACCCATGATCCCCTTACGTAAGCCCTCTGTATCCGTAAGGGGGTCACTGTGAGAAAGCCTGGCATCAGCCGCTAAACCCCGAAGGTCAAGCTCTAAATGGGACGTTTCGGCCTCCCACATGGCGAACCCGGACTCGGTACTGAAAATCCTGGGTTGCTCTTCGGGAACTTAGTTTAAGTTACTATATTGGAGAAACACTACTGTAACTTACTATATATATATATGCACCCCTACATAACCCGGTATGGTAGTTTCCATTTCCTTTTTCATTTTCCCTATATAATCCCTATATGTGCACTATGGTAACTTAAAGTAAGTTCCTTAACAGCAACCCAGAATCGTCTGAGCAGAAACTTTCGGTCCCAGGTTCTGAGAGACCTTGGCTTCCAAGGGCCACCCCCCCGTAAAGCTTTTAGGCGGGGTTTAGGGTTTAGGGGCCTGAACCCTAAACCCCTAAGCCCTGAACCCTAAAAGGAGTCTACCATAGAAACCCCATCTTTGCGTGGGGAAACTCTCACCTCATTATAATGGAGAATCAAACGGAAAATGGATCATGAAATGGAGAACCTGGGTATATGTATCCAACATGGATCCCTAGTTTTCTGTAGAGTGCATGTTCGCGACTATGGGGTAGTAAGCTCTTTGGGTCTTGGGGGTAGAGCAAGGGGATAACTTGCAGGGATAACAGGACCTGCTGATTATCTTAAAGTTTATAGGGTTTAGGGGCTCATCTAGACTTAGGGTTTAGCGCTTTGCGCAATCGCCGCGGTCGATGTAATGCTCCCAGCATTGTTGTGCCACGAATAGATTACGAATTAGGGTTTAGGAGTTTAGAGTTTAGTTTTCCAGTATCTCACATATGTCGATCAGCCCTTCATAGATGCCAAGGTAGCATGACCTTTAACTGCATAAACGGAACAAATTGAAAGGTACAATAGAACCTCGCTTCCAAATAGATCCAGCGACCCAGCCCTGTTTCTTCAGCCAGGCAGAGAGAGACCCCGGGCCCTGGCGAACCATCGAAGAATCGCTTGGCCAAAATTGGAGCACGCTTAGGGAAACGGGAATTACAGGGTGCGAGAGGGTCCCTATTAGGATTCCGTTGGGGATGTTTTGAGAATTCACCCAAGTCCCTCAATATGCCACGTCTGCCTTCATCTCGTATCCGGAAATTCTCATCGGTCTATCACAGCACTATATAGCAGGTAGTCCGGATAGTTAGTTGCTACTAGGGTCAACAAAGAAGATTGAGGGCTTGAAGGGTTTTGAGAAGGTACGGTTCTGGGTTTCGGGTTTGGCAGGACTCATGGTTCACGAGCACTATGAATAAACAACAAACAACGTTTCGGCTGTGGACTACCTGGTGCTCTATTAAATAATTGCCCTTACATTTGCGTAAGTTCAGGGTTCAGGTTTCCCTGAACCCTGAACCCTACCTATGGCAACAGCCCTGAACCCTTAATCCCCCCGTATTTTAAGTCATATCTTTCAGAACAGCTGGCTCCCATTTCAGAGTCCCCATGTCGAGGATCTAAAACTTTCTACACGGGTGACCCCTATTTCCGAAAGATACCCCCAAACTGAACCCTTAGTTGGGTCCCGGTATGTACCCTGAACCCATACTCCCAAACCCAAGCTCAAACATCCAAACCCCAAACCCTAATCTCCAAGCCTATCCCTCTACCCCCTAGTTGCTGAGTTCCCTGGCCCCCCAAAAAGTTAAGCTGTTGAATCCTACTAGGGTTGACTATGTAGACCCCCAAAGGTTAAAGGCTACCTACTCAGCTACTATGACCACCAACGTCTCACTCTTCCTTGGTCCTGTCCTGGTGGGCGATCAGATGTGACAAGAGCACGTGCGGCTTCGACGCCCGGAATGCTGCAGCCGCCCTGGCATCTTGGAAGGGCACGCTCCAGGTGATGCTGACCTGGGGTTTTCCCGAAAATTCTGGGCACCATTTTGGGGGCCCCTCAGAATAAGGGTTATAGTATTTTGGGGTCTATATCAGGGTCCCCCTATTTAGGGAAACTACCACCTAGGGCTTCTGGTTCCTTGTAGGGATACTGATCAAGAACTCTAGCGCTATTTTTAACCAGTGGCTTCTGGTGAGCTCTAGTTTCTTGTTCGGATACTGGCAGGAACTCTAACTCTAGATCGGACTTTACCTGGAGCTTCGACTCCTTATTGAGATACTAGTAAAGAATCCCAGCTCTCTGTTCCTTATTCTTTAACACAATGGAACTGAACGATACTGCCACCGAAACATGAGGTTCGGAGGTTTCTCAAAAAAAAGGAGGCGGGGGAGCGCCTGAGGACGAAATACTGGTTTAATCCAGGATACGTATGGCACTGACTCTCAGTAGTTGCATGTAAGACAGCTGGGGAGCCCAAATTGGGAGTGTAAGGCTACACAGGATGATGTAATTGTATTGAAAGCACCCTGCTTGTTGGTCCAGGTACCCAAGAAAAGGTTCCAGGTATGAACACCATTCAGGTTGTAATATTTCGGATCTAAACCCCGTTATTTGGGTACTGGGACCCTGTAGGTAAGGGTTATATATCCTTGAACTTATAGCCCCCTTAAGTAGATAGAATATGGGGTCTATGTGGATCTTATTATAACATACCCGAAGCCATATTCTATCTACTTAAGGGGGACCCTAGACCCTAAACCTCAAACCCTATATTCTATCTACTTAGTGGGGAGTAAATCCTGTAAGCTTCTGGCTCTTGTCGAGGGTCCAAGCACTTAAATACACTCCCCCAAACTAACATGGAAACTCATGTAGCCCCCTTTTTTTGAAGGGCCTGTAGTCGTCTTTATAGGGCTATTTTTGGGTTTGCATGTTAGGTCCCCGGGAGGGTAGTTGAGTTTTAGGGCCCGCATATACCATAATCTGAACGGTATTTGGGACCTCGAAAGCCGTAATGTTTGGGTCCATGGACTCTTAGGGATGTTTGGGCTGCAGGGAATCCTATGGAATCATCTGAAGAAACATGTCTCATTCTTCAGAAGGGGTTTATATAGGGGTAATATTGGGATAATGGAAAATAAAATGGAAACTGTCATTTAGCGTTTAGGGTATAGTCTATGTCTATGTATCTCCAATTTCTACTACATGTTTCAAAGGCTCACCGCTATGCCGGGTGTGCCGTCGGTAGCTTTGGAAGTCAGGTCTTATGTGAGCACAAAATATATTAAGCCAGGTCTTATGTCAGCACTATACAAACTACCCCAACCTGACTTCTCAGCTGTAGATGGCTTCAGTGTAAGGTTGCTGGGTTGGATTATGCAGGCCAGCCCCTGTCTGCTGCTTGAAGCAAACAATGGAGAATCAAAAGGAAAAGAACATGGAACACGAAGCCGGGCTTCTGTCGGGATAGGAATTGAACCATTCATGCTTGGTCAATTTGAACGGGGTTTGCGGGCACATTGGGCTGCAGGCGGCTAGAGTTATATAAGGGTTGTATGGGGCATCACACCAATATTTTTTAAGAATTCTACCGTTTCTCTCCACTAAAATGAACCATCAACATCACCATGCAGACTTATGACTGCCTACGTCACGAGCGAATACAGGTCTCCTGATTATAGGCATTCCTGACACAAGGTATTCTGCTCTAGAAGGGCAGTAAACACTGTAGATCATAAACTTGCATCCAAAGCCCAACAAAACATGGAGGTTTCGAAGCATGAAGGCATTAGGGCTAGGGTTGGGGTCTATGCTGGGCTCCTCTCCTTTATGGAACTACCAGATTGCCCCTGGCGCTGTAAAGGGGCAGCGGGGCTTGATCCACTCACGAAGAAGCATGGCGGAATGAGCCTAGGCTCAGGGTTGGGTCTGGGATTTTCGGACTTGGGGATGTAGGATCCTTCCACGGGCCTGTAAAAGCGGATGCGTCGGTGAGAGTATCTCGCAGCATTTCTCAATGAATTTCTGCGGTATTGTTGGAATGAGGTCTGTTTGAAGTACAAGAGTCATCTTGTTCCTCTGCTAGGTCAGCCTGTAACGTCTGCGACGGTTCGTTCAAGCTGTCAGTAGTTAGCCTCCCATGCATGTGCCCCAAAGTGCTGCTAGAGTGAGAAGGATATCCGCCGAAGAACGCACACATAGCTCGAGAACAAGAAACCACATCAGAAACCTTTACAGGAAGAAGGGCAAACAGCTCCCCGCCTAAAGTCTCATCCCTTGCAGGGTGAGTCTGAAAAGCAGAGTTTGCCACGAAGTTACCAGTCGGGCGGGCAGCAAATAAAGGTGCACACGCAGATACTGGGACCGCTACCCTGCGCGATTCAGAGAATCTTTTAGAGTGAAGTGCTTGTTCCTGAATGAACAAGGTAACTCCCACCGCCGCGAAAACTCTTTCCAAATCCCAAGGTCCCCCAAATCGGACACGCAGTGTATAGAGTCACCAATATTCATAAGGAGCCCTATATCCATTAACCAAACCCCATAATAATAACCCTACTCCAAAAAACACTGCTCACGTGGGGAAGCCCAGAAACACCTCGTCAGAGCTGACCCTTCGAAGTAGCGGTAGCCTGGGCTGCTACAGCAGTTTCGGGGGTTGGGGTCTCATTGCTTAGAATTTTGGGTGTCTGAGGCTAGGGCTTGGGGTTCAGGAGACTCATTACCATTTACCAAGAGAAACAAGGGATGGCAAGAAAAGGTGAGGGCCCTAAAGCCTAAAGCCCTAAACCTTACCAGGATCCCCAACTACCTTTAAACGGTCTATGCACAGTCCCCCTTAAGTAATTAGAATATGGCTTTGGGTTAAGATCCCCATACACCCTATATTCTATCTACTTAAGGGGGACTATGTAGGTCCCATTTGCGAGTACTTGGGCTGTACGGAGTGGTCTAGGTCAACCCCAGTCCCTTAAGTCAAATCTTAAATCGTAGTTTCCCTAAATAAGGGGACCCCAATATAGACTCCGACCCCTGAATGGTACCCTTATTTTGGGAAACCCTGAACTTACCTAGATATCCCCTATAACCCCTTTTCGCTCCCACATAAGGTAGCCCTAATTTTGGGTAACACCCAAATTCCTCAACAGTCGTCCGGTAGCGGATCAGGGACGCTAGCACGCCGGAAGTCCGCAGATGCAGGCTGGATGGAGATACCGTCAAAGAAAGAGGAGACCTTGCTTTAGGTTATAGAGTTTGAGATTTAGGGGCTTAGGGTTAAAGGGTTTGTCTAGGGTTACATGGAGTTTTAGGGTTGCGTGGAGTTTAGGGTTGTCGGTTTACGGCTTACAGGGCTTAGGGATTGGGGATTAGGGTCGGCGGTTTAGGGGCTTAGGGTTGCCGGGGTCCAAGAAGGTTCAAGGTAGCAGCAGCCAAAATAGTCCCAATGAACACTCCAAAGCACAAAAACCGTGCTGTTCAACATTTTGGTGTGTGCTTAATGGAGAGCAGCGCCTGATACCTATCCTAAAATCCAAAGGCCGTACCCTAAAACGTAAATACCTTGCTAGTGCCCAAACCCTAACAAGCTTGCCAAGCAAGATCCAAATACGGCTTGCTCCAGCTCTGCTAACGGCACAGCTGCGACCACAGCCAGCGTCGAGGTTTGGGCACAGACCTTACTGGCTGTACATGGGGAATTGGTGCGGGATTTTGAACGCATCTCTGCAGTGCCCCCATATAATCCGAAACAAAGTAATAGTATCCATATTATGTTTCATTCCCTCTCTCCAGCTATAGACTCTAAGCCCTCGTCTCTTAACCTGATAGCAGCTCGTTCTCTTTTTCATGCCTTCATTCTCTGAACCCTATGCCCTACATTCGCTTCCGAGATGTTTTCCGTGCCTTTGTTCCCTGATCACGAAATCCTACAACGGCTCCCCCTAGACCCTAAGCATCCCTAATCCCAGCACCCTAACCATGAATTTCTAAACCCTAATCCCTAAACCCTAATTTCTAAGCCCCAAACCGTAAACCCTAAGCCCCTATACTCTAAAATGACAACCACCAAGGGACATGCCGCTGGAAGAAAGCTTGACAAAGCCGGCCCAAATCTGCTAAGTCGCCTCCCCAGGGTCCATCAAAACAGCATTTAGGGGTTTGGGCTTTAGGGGGTTAGAGTGGGTTAGGAGGTCAGGGGACTACGTAGGGATTGGGGGGTTTAGGGGTTACGGCTTAAGGGGTTTAAGGGGTCTAGGGGAGGATAACATAGGGGTATGTAGGGCTCATGGGGTATACAGGGTATAAGGTTTCCAACCAAGGGGCCCTCAAAAAGGACTATATCATGTCTGGGGTGTATATTGGGGTGTCACCATTGATGGGCAGCCTACACATCGAAGATCTTCAGAAACAAGTAAGATCTTAGCCCTAAACCCTTTTTGGGAGGGGATTCCGACAAAGCACGCCGAAACCTTAACCCTAAACCCTCAACTTACTGGGGCTTAGTAGGGAATAGGGGAATACATTTTATAGGGAGTACATAAGGAATCTATTCCCTCATCCCCTACTAACCCTGAATCCTAAACCCTAAACCCTATACTACGTTCCCGTATCCCCTGCTAAGAACCAGCCTTAAGGGTCCAAGGACCCAAATACTAGGGGTTTAGAGCCCAAATACCATCAATATCATAGCATTTGGGCCCTAACACCCTATTATTTGGGTCCTTGGACCCTTAGGGCAGTAAGTAAAATCATGAAGTCTGACTTCTCTGGCGAGGTCGCCCTGTCTCTGGCCATTGGGGAGCAAGGTCTTCAGGCAGCCAGGCCCAAATCGTCGAAACGGATGGCCATCTACCTTATTGGTCAAGGTTTAGGATTTAAGGTTTCGGGCTTAGGGTTGAGGCTTTAGGGCTTAAGGTATAGGGGGCTCAGTAGCGAACATAAGGACAGGATATTATGGGCTCTGGGACGGTCTAGGAACTACTATAGGGATCCAGTCCTCCGCTACCCACAGCCTGGAATCCTCAACAATGTATAAGCCTAAAATCTAAAATCCTTAGTCCTTCTTTCTCTATTAACCACCTTACATAATATCTTAACCCTTAAAACCTAAGTCCGCCAAAAAAACAAGTTCCAGTTTCTTGCACATTCCATACTAAACACCAGCATGGTTCCGCCCGGCGCCGCAAGAGTTGCAGATTTCGCACGGCTGCAGATGGCCCACCACTCCTTGGGAGGTATATTAAGGGTTAAGAGTCTAGAGTCTGGGATTTAGGGTTTAGGGATTAGGGTTTGGGGATTTAGGATTTAGTAAGGGCTTGGTTCTGAACTGGAGGATCAGGGATTAGGGTTGGGGGTTTAACAGGGGGCCCCTTACTGACATAAGGTCCCCCCTCCAGGATAAAAGCGACCTAGTTAGCCGAGAATTGCGCAACTTTAGCACAATTAGCGACCTTGGCTTTACATTCGGGCATATATTAGGAACCATACTCAACTACTTCAGGGACCCCTACATCCACTCTTAATTGTCCCTTGGCAACCCTAATAGCTCATGACTCCTGAACGGCACGATATAATCCAAGTTTCCATTTCACTTCACATGTTCTTTTACATTTTATTCTCCGTGGTTGGGCTAACATCCCTGAACCCTCAATATTCCATGTTTAATATTATGTACCCTGAAGTGAGCCCTATAAGCCCCAAATGTTCCCCATATAACAGCTTACATGAAGAATCATGGCTATCATCCATCAGTGACGCTAAACTGTAATCCCTAAGCCCTAGATGGTAGTTTCCATGTTCCTTGCCATTCCTATGTGATCTCTACATAACCGGATATCGTCTCCATGATTTGAGTAGTGTTTTTTTGGTGGTCAAACCCAATAAGATGATATTCCTTGTATAAAATACTATACCCCAAAAGGAGGATATAATCTTACTCTATATTGGGTACCAGAGTATCCCCAAATAAAATACTACTCAAATAACCCCTAGATAATCCCAGTTTCCACTTCATTTTCCATGTTCTTTTCCATTTGATTCTCCATTATAGGGCCCTAAACCCATAGTATCCCCAAATAAAATACTACACATTCGGGAATCTCCATATATTAGTTTCCCAAAATAAGGTAGCCCCAATATAGACCCCAAAGTACTATAGTCCTTATAATAAGGATCCCCAAAATGGTACCCTTAGTTTTAGGAAAACCCCACATATCCACTTACCAACCCGGCTTCAGCTCGTCGTCCACGCGCAGAACTTCGCGCTGCACAGCGCTGGCTTCAAAGCGAGGGTCACCCGGTGCAGCCTGTCTGAAACAGTGCCTTGGCTTATAGGGTTATATAGGGTGATATAGGGTTATATGGGGGTATAATACTATAGTATGTAAGCCCCGGAATAGAGTTGTCTGCTTCAGAGTTCAGAAATTGGGGTTAAGGAGTTTTGGGCAAATTTTGGAGATTCAGGGCTGATGGGTTAGAGTTTAGGATTAAGATGTCAGGGTTTTAGGGTTTGGGGCTTAGGGTGACGTAGACCACCCTGCCTCAACATCCATGGAACCATTAAAGCTCCTTTATCAAGACTCGTGTCTTTCCCTTAGGATCCAAGTACCCAAATATTGTGGCTTTAACATATTTAGGCACCAGAAACCATTTGGATTGTGGAATTTGGGACTCATACACCCATTATTTGGGTACTTGGACCCTCTAGGCTATTAAAGGGGGGGGCTACATGTTCCACATTCGTTTGTGGGAGGGCAGAAGGCTCTGCGGACATCCGGAATGCTGGAAACAATGTTTGCATGCTTGACGGGATTTAAGCAGAACACTAAGCAACTAAGAACCTTCAGGAGAAGCTACAAGCTAGATCCCAGGCACTGCCAAACACTGTGCTGGCTTGAAACTACTGCACAAACCCCAATTCTCTCATCTGGTGTATCCCGTAATTCCGGCCCAAGCAAGAGGATTTAGATAGTCCAAGCCCCTGTTCGTGGGACCCTGGGGGTGGGGTGCACAAATTCCCCTCCTTTTTCCTAGATCCTTTTCTATCCCCCAAACTCTAGTAAAACCCTGATTATCAAGAGCTTCGAAATCCGACTTCTCGCAGTAAGGGACTGTTACTTGGGCCTGCGATATGTCCATACACAGGATATCGAAAGGCGAAGTTGCCGAAAGAATCCCTGAAAGCCAACCACGCATCAAAGACAGAGTCTGTGGGTGGGTGGGGTTGGGGAGGGTTCACTTGCAATGTCTTGGAATACTTGTGGGTTTGAGCTAAATGTGATTATGCAGTCTATACAGTCAACATTGAGCTGTAGGCTAAATCCCTAGTATCCCCTTGAATAACAACTATAATACCTCCCATAGATAATCCCTGTACAACCCCCTTTTAAGGCGTTTAGACTATGGCTCATGTGACTCTAAACACTAAATTTAAACCCTAAGCCCAATCAATCGTAGTGCTGAGGATATGTCTGGTCCCTAGGCCTGATTGTTACTCTTCAGGGGGCCAGGCCTAATCTGGGTTGCTGATGACCTTACTGTAGCACGAAAACCTTACTATCTACTCAACTTAGGAAACCCTGTTATTTACTCATCCAGATCATGCTCACTTCATTTAAATTCCTTATCAGCAACCCAGTCACCCAGAACCCTGGAGGCATTTGGCTTCAGCGTCACAGGCTCGCAGTTGTCTATTCCCCCCAACTAAGTGACGTTTAAGGCCAAAAGGAGCACTACAAAACATACCATCCTTTCAATAGAAAAGGGGTCTATGTGGTTTCATGTTAGTTTGGGGAAGCTGTTTAGGCAAATTTGATCCTATGGGCACTAGCAAATTTAGGGGCTCAGGTCCCTCTAAATCGCCCAAGTAATTGTCTCCCTGTAATGAGGTCCCTACGAAATAAGGACCCCGGGACTCCCTAAAGAGTGTATTTCTGCGACCGAATTTGGGCAATGTTGGAACTAGCTTTACAGTTTGGGGAACCGGGGCCCTAAAGCCGGCAGCCTGGACCCTTCCAAAACGAGACCAAATCATGGCTCACCCAGCTGCACGAAGCGTAGCAGTGCAGACTGCCACTCCCCCATGTCCTGGAGTTGCCGACCACAAGGTTTAGGGTTTAGGGTTCAAGGTTTAGGGTTCAGGGTTTAGGGTGCGAAGCTGGGTCCAGGTGGCAC
>CAJNIZ010003643.1:1972-23161 GCA_905231905.1 Symbiodinium pilosum | reverse complement strand
TTGCAGGTACCCGCGACCCTTAGGGATATGATGGATGATGGGACCGGAAGAATGGATCCATACAGCGGTGCTTTTCTTTACGTAGTCTAGTCCTCCGTGGGATCCCCTCCGTTCGCTTTAAGCCCTAAAACCCTCAAACCCCAAACCCCAAGCCCTAAACCTTAAAGCCTAAACCCTAGCCCTAAAGCAAAACACCCTAAAGCCTCAACCTTATGTTTTTGGCAACCTCAACTCTTCAATCTGCACCGCAAGCCCTAAGCGCTTGAATCTTCAAATGGGAGTGTCCCTAAAGTAATTGTTAGGGTTTAGGGTCTCTAGAGTGGGGTTTCTGTTAATGATAAGCGTCTGTAGAGAAATTTCTCACTTTGGGAACAGAAATGTAGGCCAACTTCAACATGAAGCGTTTCTCAAAATCTCGGTGTCCTAGGGACCCCAGCAATGTAAGGAGTTTAAGAGGATTGTCGTCACATTGGTGAGGATGCAATGGCTCCCAATCCTAAACTCAAAGCAGCAACCGGGATGCGGAGAGACTCCTAAACCTTCAATTTAAAACCGGAAACAGACCTAAAATCCTCCTTGAGTAAATGGAATAATCGGAAAAGGGCGTGTATGGAGATCTTATAGCTAATTTGGTTAACTGCATGTTCTATCTACTTAAGGGGGACTAGAAATCCTTGAGCCACTAAACCCTACAACACCCTGAGCCGTAAATCCTACATCGTATCCTCTTAGGCCCAATACATCGGTTACCACAGTCCCCAAAAAATGAAGGCCCTAAGATTCTGATAGCTATGACTCTTATGGTGTCCTTGTTTTACAGGGTCGAGATGAGCAAAATCCCCCTACTACAGCTGTACCCTAAACCCTAAACCCTAGACCCTAGACCCTAAACCTTAAAACCTAAACCCGAAACCCTAAACCCATCATCCCTTTGGAGCCTTTGTCAACAGTACCGATAGTTTCTTTAGGATCCTATAAGCCTTTGCCTCTTTTCTGGGGGTCCCCATAATAAGGATTCTAATATTTTGGGCCTATATTGGGGTCCCCTTATTTTGGGACACTACCACATACGCGTGACATCAGGGTGCCCACCTACCCGCTTCCTCCTGAGGCGTTGAACCCTAAACCCTGTATGAGCCACAGTCAATATTCGTGTTACTTCAGGGTGGTTGTAGGGTCCCTGTGATAGTTAGTAGAGTCCCGAATACATTCCCTTGTAACAGCCCATATCCATGAATGTCTATGGAAAATATATGTTGTAGCTGATATAACCCTCCTCGGTCGCTGGGCAAGAAACGTTTTGGGCTCGTTTTGGGCTTATTAATCTTACTATCATAAAAAGTTTAACCCGCTGAGGGCCGGGGAATTCGGCAACCAGTAATCTCTGAACTCCCCAAAACCCTAAACTCCTCTAAACCCTCGGCCCCAAAACCCTAAACTCCCTTAAACCCTCAAACCTCAACTCCAAACTCTTCTAAACCCTGAACCCTAAACCCTAAACTCCTCTCAACAAGCAGCCCTAAACTCCTCGAAACCCTACGCCCTATGACACTTCATCCAAACAGGGAATACGGACTGGGACGCGACGGGTTCAGACGACGAATGGGAACTCTTGGCACGGGGCCCAGCGAAAGTATTTAGGGTTTAGGGTTTCGGGTTTTGGGCTAATCCCTTCGTAGAAAGCCTAGATACCCATCATGATCTTCAACCTAAAGTAGCAGCAAATTAGGGGAAAGTAGATTATGATTATGGGCTACTGGCTCTCTAGGTTCATACTGGTACTAATACATAGAACGCGTAGGGCGTAGGGTTTCTTGAAGGGGGTTAGGCTATTAGGGTTTATTTGGGATGTATTGGGTGAAGGGGGTTATGTAGGAGTGTATAGGGGAGTCATACTGACCCTGCAGGCCCAAAGTATCTCATTTTCCTATACCCCCAAGACCTTCATGATGTTTAGAATCAAAAAGTATACTAGCATTGTATACTGGACCCTGAATGAGGGTAATAAACAACATGCCCTAAACCCTAAACCAGGGCTTAGGGTTTAAGATGCTAAGCAACCCCCTCCCCCTTCCTCACATCAAGTATGCCTTCCTACAGTTGATACTAAAAGTCCTGCATGCCCTTAATATACTATAGTACCATTCTTCCCGGGGTGTAGGGTCCATAGGGTCATGCAGGATTTTTCGTATGCCTTCCTAGTATAGATGGTCTCTGGGAATATTTACTACTCGGGGTGTACGGGTGTTAAACCCTAAATCCTGGATGGCCATTTGTTCCTTCCAAGGTCCAAGTGAAGAGTGTGGCGAAAGGCGACTTCCGCACCTTTGAGGTGGCAAAATCTGGGGATTTAGGGGTTTAGGGTTTAGGATTTAGGGTTTAGGGTTTAGGGCTTACCTGGACCCCAAAAATAGGTGAGATAAGAGCCCCAGACCCCTAAAACTCGCCCAAAAGGCTATGATTTTACAGACTTTTGGGATTCGGGGCTTAGGATATAGGCTTAGGGCTCAGGGTTTAAAACCTTTGCTGCAGGATGTCCGACCCCAAAATTCTGCGCAGGGGCTCACAAAGTTCAGGGTCTAGGGTTTGGGTTCCGTGTTACTTGGACAGGGGTAAGTGAAACCTAGGGTCTCTCGACTGAGGGTTGAGGTCGGAATCCCTCAGTGTGTCGCAGGCTTAGGGTTGGCGCATTTAGCGGAACCTTTCGAGGTTTCGGGTTTAGGGTCGGTCTACCCCAAACCCTGACGGTTGGTACGATGATCGCGAGACGGGTAGTTGTCAAGCCTTGCCGGCCCGGTGAAATTTCCCAATAGGATTCCAACTACCTTGAAGCGCACATTTAGATGGGCAAATGAAGACGACCGAACACCCATTGGCAAATATGAAAGACGGTCCACCAAAAGACCCTAAATTTCGAAGCCATGGAATTATTATAGCTCACCCAGATCTAGATTACCCTAGGGCGCCAAGTCTATAGATACCAGCTACATGAGGCCCAAAGTCTACAAATCGTACCTGCACTGGGTTATTTGGGGCCTCAGGGCTAAGGGGAGGGAGGCTACCCTAAACCCTAAAACCTTCTCAAAATTCGAAGCAGGGGATGAGCACATTCTTGGGCTGAAGTGCATAACTTGGGATGTTGATAGGGATGTTAGGTGCTTGCGGATGAGTCCGTTGCGCATGCCTTAGTTATGGGAAGGCCCTCCCAGCACCCTTGCTTTGGGATACATTTATATAGGGCATCATATAGCTCTTAGGGTCAAAACTCCTCAAGGAGAGTTACGTAGGGATTCTATAGGGTTTAGGGTCTCAACTCTTTGAAGGGGGTTATCTAGGGGTTTAGGGTTTAGGGCCCTAACATGGGGTAGGTGGAGGGTCTAAGTAGGAAGTGTACCGCCTTGGCGACCTCATATCCAGTTGAAGGGAGTATACCCCAAACCTCATTTCAACTGTTTAGGCCTCCACATCACTCACGAACTGTATATTCTGAAGACCACTGTAGCAAACCCCACTACCCTAAACCCTAAACCCTAAAGAACCAAAGCTCTGAGAGCTCGTCGGGCGTTGCCTGCGCAAGCAACGGACGAGAAAGCAATTTGGCCAATTTGGGCGTTTTCCATGATGAGCGGTACCCTTTTGGGGTCCCTATAATAAGGATTATAGTATGTTGGGGTCTATATTGGGGTCCATTTATTTTGGGAAACTACCATTTATGCCCATTCTGTCATCTTACGACGATATTGGCGAGAGGCGAGAGGTCAAATTCGACAGACATGACGGGATGGCATAGGCTCCGTACAGAGAGCGGTCCCTGAACTTCTACGCAGTGTTTAGGGGGGTACGCTTTGGGGTTAAGGGGGGTTGCAGGGACTCGTAAGGGTACATAGTAGGTATATCAAGACTCCAAAATCGAGGGCCCATGTTTCCTGCCTCTGGTTAGCAGCCAACGAAGGAATGGATCCTTATTATACTAGCCCCTAAGTAACCCAAATTACATGTACTATAGGGGACTACTACAGGGTTCTGAAAGGGGATAGTAGGAGTTTAGACTACAGCTCATATGGTAGGTTCCATTTCCCGTTGCATTCCGTAAGACCTCCACCCAGCCGGACCCTGAAAGCCAGTAGCCCATAATTGTAGTCTACCTTCCCCCAACTCGATACTGCTTTGGCTTGAAGCAGCCCATTACAATTACACCTAAATCCTAAACCCTTCGCCCAGTATTTTGGGTAACTAGGCTTTCTAGGTGAAGCCCTAAACTTAAACCCAAACCCTAAACGCCGTGAACACTGTTGCTTGTTGTAGGTCGGTCTGACACAGAGTGTCGCAGAGCTCAAGAAGCTGGCCCTGACTTGGTTAGGGTTTACGTGGTTTAAGGGTTTAGGGATGTTTAGGGTTTAGGATTTAGGATTTAGGGTTTAGGGTTTAGGGTTTAGGATTTAGGGTTTAGGGTTTGGGGTTTAGGATTTAGGGGCTTACAGTAGGGTTTAGGGTTATAAGGGTTTAGGGGTTTTAGGTTGGTATCTTCGGGAATCTGTAGAGGGTTTGTAAGTTGTATATAGCTGTATGGGAACATCTACATACACACATATTGCATATGTGTGAATATTCATGTGGAGTTTCAGGTTTTGGGGTGTTGGTGAGAGGCAGGTATCAGGACTGAGGGAAGTTTAGGTTCGGGTTCAGAGGTTAGGGTAAAGTGAGGACCGCTTGATTTGGATGTGTGTTCAAGGTTTAGGGGGTTGTTCCGAGCTTATTCTGCTTTCTTGGAGACTTCGGCAGATGGCGAGTAGAGTAAATGTTAAACGCTGTCGCGCGCCCGCCTCGGCTGGCGGGGCACGGAGCGCACGAATAGGTCATGGCATGTAGTTGACACGTGGGGTTTAGGGTCGAGGGAGTAACGGAGGCAAGCCTCACTTTAAAGGGTTCTGAACACCCTGAGGCTGGATCGCCTCGGTGAATTTAAACCATATATAGGGATAACTGCAGTTGGTCTAGAATTTCAAATGGGAGTATACTTTCCCTGCTCATCTTCCTAGTGGCCAGCAAACCCAGACCTCAAGCGCTACACCTCTAATGGATAAACAAACCCCTAATGACGGTTCAGGGGTCAAGGTGAAAAGTCCCCCTTAAGTAGATAGAATTTGGGGTATATGCGGATCTTACTATAATATACCCAAAGCCATATTCTATCTACTTAAGGGGGACTAGCGAAAGTTCTTGCACCAGCCCTAAAGCCTAGAGCCCTAAACCCCAAAGCCCTAAACCCTAATCCCTAGACCCAAAGACCTTGACTCTAGACCCTAAACCCTAAGCCCCGAACCCTAAATACTTAAAACCCTGAAGCCGAAAACCCTAAATCCTTTCACCCCTAAACACTAAAACCTTCAACCCTTCTTAGGGAACTCTAGATCCCTATAGAGCCTAAATCTCTAAACTCCAAACCCCCAAATCCCTAAATCCGAACTCCCCAAATCCCGACTGCTTGCACAAACCCCCCAAAACCCTAAACTCCTAAACCCCTGTCTCCCTAGTGCCTTCAAACCTTAAACCCTAAACCTTACACCCTAAGCCCTAGGAACACCATCAGAGCAGCTGGTGGGCCTGCAGTGACCTGGCAGGGAACTACAGGATTTAGGCGTGTTTAGAAATGTAGGGATTTGGGGTTGAGGGCTTAATGCGGGTTTAGGGGCTTAGGATTTAGGCTTAGGGGGTTTCGGGATGTAGGGATTTGGGGTTTAGGGTTTTGGGCTTGGTGTTTAGGGATTAAGGGTTTAGGGATGTAGGGATCTAGGGTTGCGGGCTTTTTAGGCTTTTAGGGGCTCAGGATTTAGGGTTAAGGGGTTTACGGATTTAGGGTTAAGGGGTTTAGGGTTTAGGGCTAAGGGTTCAGGGATTAAGGGTTTTGGGATGAGCGATTTGGGGTTGAGGATTTAGGATTCAGGCGGGTTTAGTGGTTAAAGGGTTTAGGTTGGGTATGTAGGGTTCAGGATTTCAGGCTTAAGGGTTTAGGGATTTTAGGGTTCAGTATTTAGGGTTGCAGGGTCGAGGGCCTAGGGGCTGAGGGATCTTTAGAAACTGGATAGAGGTCATGTCCTGAGTATTTGTTTTGCATTTTGCGCTACGGCCCTATACAATCTTCTGCTATTCTGGGAATGCGGGCTTAGGGTTTAGGCGTGAGTTCAGGGTTTACGGGCTTAGGGCTTAGGGTGTGGGATTGTAGTTTAATTACCGGGTGGTTCCAAAATCTTGGGGTTGAGGGTTGGGGATTCGGTTCCAGGGTGTTAAGCTCTCAGTACGACCGATAGCTTTCGGATATGGGCATAAGCCCTATAGACCCTAAGTCCTAAACGCAACCACTGTGTTCCTGCGGTCCCTAATAACCCTCGCAAAAGGTGAATGCTAGGTATGAGGTTCTCTACACAGTGACCTTTGAGACAGAGGCCTTCACGTCCGAAAGCCTCAGTAACTACAGCTTGGGTCTTGGCATGGTGCATGGATTGGCCTCTTTCGAGAAGAGCCGGGACCTTGGATGGCAGAGCATGGGTGTGAATGACAAGCAAGCCCCGAATCTGACAGGAGAAACTCGAGAGGGCGACCGAGTTCATGGTGAGGGAACTTCAGTGGCGGGAGGGCCGATCGCAGTGACAGGAGAAGGAGATCCGGGCGGCCGACATGCTCTGCCGCGAGCTGAACTGGTGGGAGCGAAGAAGCGAAATGGATTGAGCAGTCCGAGCGCGAAGCATGGAATGTGAGGGTTGTTCACGTGGTCAGGCTTGGGTATGTTTGAAGTTACAAACTCGATATACGCCTGTACAGCTCGTATCTGTACACATACAGACGGTTCAAGGTATGCGGTTTAGGATAAATCCTGGTCAAAACCCCATCCAGACCCCTAAACACAGACGTTATCTTCATGTCTAGTAGTAGCTTCTACAGAATCAGGTACACTAAGCACTTTGCATGGTGTAGATGTCTAGGTACGCCCACAGTAGCTGGCCCCGTGGACCAGAAAGCTGATTGTGTCCGTGCACTGCCTGAGTGTTACCCCTAAGCCCTAAACCCCTAAGCCCTAAAAACCCTTAGCTCTTAAACCCTGAACCCCTGAGCCCTAACCCTAAACCCCTAGAATTTCAGGATCCTTGTAAAAGATCTAGAGGATTACATTGGCTCATGTGAGCTCTTGGCAGTTTTTGCTCTATTATCGGGCTCTTGACAGTGGACACAGGGGTTCCGCCTGTAGTGTAGTTTAGTATAGTCCCCGAAACCATAAACCCCTAAATCCTAAACCGCTAAGCACCTAAATCCCTAAACCCAAAACCCTGAAACCAAACCTTTACCCTTAAACCCACATATACTGAGGAACCTCTTGGGCGCGGAGCCTAGGGGTATAATTCTGGAACCCTTGATGCCAGGAGGAGTCCCAAAATCCTAAGACCCTAAACTCCCTAAACCCTAAAGCCCTAAACCCGAAGCCCTGGATCAACCCCACACCCCTGAACCCCCCCGAAAGACCTAAACCCTAAAATCCCAAAACCCTAAGCCCCCCAAACTGCTGAGCCCTAAGCCCCCCTCAGCCCTAAAGAGTATATATCCTTACCTAGGCTCTATACATATCCCTATGTATCCCTTTAAAAGGACCCTAAGCCTTTTAAAGCTTCAAGGGTTTCAGTAAACCCAAAACCGCTCAGGCTTGTACCCCTAGGTTCGTACCCCTGGTATTGAGGATCCTCTTAAGGAAGCCCTGGGGAATGCCCTGGCTCTTATAAGGGCTAAGCGCTTAGGGTTTAGGATCATACCCCTGGGTTTGAGGATCCTCTTAAGGAAGCCCTGGGGAATGCCCTGGCTCTTATAAGGGCTTAGGGCTTAGCGTTTAGGATTTCTAGGAATTAGGGTTTAGGGTTGAGGGTCTAGCAGAAGCCTTCTAAGGGTAGGACCTTGGAGGTACATCCCTAGAACGCTTGGGTGCTTGGAGGGTCCTCTGCAAGTATCCATTGTTAACCTACTTACTAAGTCCCCCTACTCCCTAAACCCTGAACCCTATATAGTATATAGAATTTTCCATTTTCTTTTCATTATTAACCTACTTACTAAGTCCCCATGAGCCTCGACGTAAAAAAGCAGCCCAGGAAGAGCAGCAACGGCTGCTTCTGGGAGACCGCGTTTTGAAGGCTGCGGGGGGATCTATAGGGTTTAGGGGATAGGGTTTAGAGTACAGGGCTTATAAGGGATTAGGGTTTAGGGATTTAGGGTTTAGGGTTTAGGGATCGCGGAAGAAGGCACACATAAGTTTTCGGAACGTTCTCACGACCTTCTTGGGGTTGTGAGGGACTTCAGACGTGATATCCCTGGCTACATGTTTGGTTTTTGGCTCCTATACACAGACCCCAATAGACTGTAATCATCACGCGGGGAACTCCCAAAACCTTTGCTGCAGGAGAACGGGTCTTGGCCCCCCAAAGGCCAAACTTGAGGCTATATATACGTGCTTGTAAAACCTGAAAAGCCCATGGAAAACAGCGCGGAAAGCATCGCCCACAAACCCATGTAAGACTAAGAGCACCGCATCACATAGCCCTTGTAAAACCATGCTATGCCCTTAGGCTTAGGCCCTGAACCCTAAACCCTACCTAACAAATCAATAGACCATAGTTATAGGGGTTGTATAGGGATAATGGAGAAGAAAATGGAACTACTATTTAAGGTTTAGGGTTTGGGGTCCATAGTTATAGCCTACTTCCCCTAATGTTCCTTTTATTTTGGGTTAAAGTCGCCCATTATTATGGGTAACTAAGCTTTCCAAGTAGCCCGTGGAAAAGAAAGCCCGCCCTTGCAGACGGCAAGTCCATTCAGGGGCTCCATGGGTCTCTTTCGGGTTTGGGGTTTAGGGCCTAGGGTCTGGGGTTTAGGGATTAGAACTTAGGGATTAGGGCATAGTGAAAAAGGTTTCTAAGGATCCAAACAGCCCGAAGTAGGTCATATTTATAGACCCCCGGGCCCAAAGTTTGTTCCCAACTGACAACTGGCAAGTTGAGGGAGGTTCCATTAATAACGAGGCTCCAAATGTAGAGTTCCCCCAGCGAGGGGCCCCGAGGATTTTGGAAACCCTAAACCTCCTCATACATCCCCCTACGCCGTGTCGCAACACCTCTATGTCCCTCTTTTGAGCGGGACCCTCAACCCTAATCCTAAACATCAATACTACTGTAACCTCGACACCCTAACCTACCTACTAGACCCAAACTCTAAGCTCCGAGAAAGCGGCCCTGATTCTTGGGCTCGTAACCCCTCTACCCTAAACCCTAAAACCCTTAAGCCTAAAACCCTCTCAACCCTGAACCCTAAACAAGGGCTTTAGTGCAGGATGATGAGTCCATGGGTGCCATCCTAACCTCGAAATCAATGGCCGATGCGGGTGGGCGCCTAGGCTTTCTAGGCTGTTGCTTTAAGGTATAGGAATTGGGGTTTATAGGGGTTTAGGAGTCAACCCTAAACCCTACCTAAATTTCGGGTCTAAGGTTTGGGGAGTAACCCTAAAGCCTAAACTTCGGGTTTAAGGTTTGGGGTTTAGGGCTTGGGGGTTGAAAGCCCACAAATCTTCGGGGCTTAGAGGTGATGGGATGCTTTCAGGGGTTGTTTTGGGATATACACAGGTATTTAGGGATATAGAGGCATATATGAGCTCCAGTCTGAACTCCTTAAGGGGCTTATATAGGGGGTTACTATAGGGGATATTATGGGGGATACTAGGAGTTTAGACTATAGCTCTTATGGGGTCATCAACGTATGTGGAGTGTTGGCACGCTCGCCAAGTTTTTTAGGTGGAGTTAGCCATCACATTCCCTATTGTTCAGTTTCAAAAGCCGTGACAACTGCTGATCGCTACCTTCAAAAATCCCTAAACCCAGGACCGAAAAACCCTAAGCACCTCAGGGCTTCAGCTTTGCGAGGGCTTCCGTAGTTGTGATTCTAGTCCCTCTTAAGTAAATAGAATATGGCTCTGGCTTTTTGAATAAAATCCCCATATACCGCATATTCTATCTTCTTAAGGGGGATTATGCACCTACACCCTAAACCCCAAATTGTAGTTTCCATGTTCTTTTCCATTATCCCAATATAACTTGAAACCCCATATTCTATCTACTTAAGGGGGATTATAATGCTGGGCAAGTAGGGCGAAGTCAAACGAGCTCACCTCTGAGAGTCATTCTTATTCGTGGGTTTAAGGTTTAGGGGGGTTAGGATTTAGAGTTTAGGATTTAGATTTTCGGGTTTAGGGGTTTAGGATTTAGGGTTTAGGGGTTTAGGATTTAGGGTTTAGGGTGTGCATTGCGAGCCCCGTCAGCGACACTAGGGCCAGTGGGGCGCAAGCAGGGCAAACGGCAACCTAGCCCTTAAACCCTCAACCGGAAGCCCTGCACTCTAAGCGCTTCAACCCGAGGCGCCAGGCCCCAGACCCCCATATCCCTCCATACAGGCTACCGCCTGAGTCCTGAACGCCTAAGCCCCCTAAAGCCTACATATCAATACGGCCCTCCGCAGAGCCCTCCTCAATCCTTGAATCCTAAACTGCTAAACCATAGAAAAGCCGTAATTCCTAAACCCGAGGCCCTAAATCTCTAAATTCTAAATCTCTAAACTCAAGCTCTGAATCTCTACGCTCTAAGTCCGAAGCCCTGATTTCCTCAACTCTAAAATCCCTAAGCCCAAAATCCTGAGCCCTAAATCCCTAAAACCTTTCAATTCCCTCAACCACTATTCCCTAAACCCTTTCAATTTCCAAAACCTCTACAAGCCCTAAAGCCTAAGCCCCCTAAACCCTAAACCCAATCAATTCCCTGAATGTCCACAAGCCCTGAACCCTATCAATTCCCTGAACCTCTAAATGCCCTAAACCCTCAGCCCGAAACTCCTCAACACTAAACTCCCTAAACACAAATCCCCAAAACCCTAAGCCCTACCAGTTCCAAGTCCTAAACCCTAAACCTCAAGCCCTAAACCCTAAACCTATATAGTAGTTTCCATTTTCCATTATCCCTATATAACCCCAATAATAATCAACCCTAAACCCTAAACTGAAGCGAGTCGCGGGCTCCGCATACGCCTGCGGCGAGCGTAGCTGCAGTTAATGCAGCAGGCTCCGGAGCGAGCGACAGTCAAACGAGGAGCTCCGGCACCTTCCTCTGGTGCTGGTGCACGACTCTGCACGTGCTGGAAACACTAAAATTATATGACCCTAAACATTGGGAAAGAGCGTTCGCAACCTTGGATTTTGGATTCTGGGTTTTGCGTTTTGGGTGTTGATTTTGTGTTGTGGTCCCCACCACAAGAGGAGCCAAACGGACTCCCTCACCAGAGGCCCACCCCACCAGAGCCGGTACGTTTCGTCGTCCTTCTCTATGAAGGGACAAACGGACAGCCACAGCTCCACTAGGGGCCCACCACAGGATTGGGTCGTTTCTGGGCCCCAGAACCCAAACCCCTGAATCCTCTGATGGGACGCTTTGCTGAGGGCCTTAATCAAGGTCATAAACTGGGTGGGTGGGTTCGGAGAGATCAGTGTAAACGCGTCCCGCGTGGTGATGTGCGCCGAACGTATCACACGCCCTAAACCCTAAACCCCTAAACCCAAAGCCCTAAATCGGAAACCCCTAAACCCTAAAACCCCTAAACTCTAAACCCTTACACCCTAAACCGCTTAAACCCTAAATCCTTAAACCCTGAATCCCCTAAACCCTTAAACCCTAAAACCCTAAACCCTTAAACCCTAAACCCTGAAATCCTAAAATCCAGGTATTTAAGCCTGGCCGTTGAGCCTTCGCCTCGCCCGGAGAGTGTGAAATGCTCCTGCAGCGGTTGCAAACATACCGCTTCTGGGCAACTAGGGTTTAAGGGGCTTAGGGTTTCTAGTATCTAGGGCTTGTAGAGTGTAAGGGGTTTACGGTTTATAGGGTTTCTAGGGTTTATAGGGTTTATAGGGTGTAGGGCTTCTGGGCCTGGCAGCTGAGTTTAGGGTTTTTAGGGTTTGGGGGGTTTAGGACTTGGTGGTTTTAGGGCTTTTATGTTTTTAGGTGTTTTTGGTGTATGGTTTTATGGTTCTAGGGCGTAGGGTTTCAAGGGTAGAGTTTTAGTGTTTTAGGGTTTAGGGCTTATAGGGCTTTAGGTTCTTAGGGTTTGTAGGGCTTCAGGGGTTTTAGGGTCTGGGGGTTGTAGGGTTTTAGGGCGTTAGGGTTATAGGGTTTTAGGGTGCAGGCTAGGAGCTCTGTAGGCTATTTGTAGTTTCCTTTCGTGGGAATTTTGGTTCCATTTTGTATTCTCGTATAATCCAAGGAAGCACCCTAATACTTGATTTAGTATGGGCTCATTGGGAATTTAGGTATACCCAACCCCCTGACACCCCTAAACCGTTACCCTAAACCCTACGTAGGGTTCCCTATTCTAATACGGCACTTAATACTTAGGGTACCCAAAAAAGGGACCCTAATCTTGACAACCACCTATGGGGGTATATGGGAGTTTCTGAAGACTGCCCCTAAACCCTGAAACCCTAAACCCTAAACCGCTCCTAGACCTAGGAGTTGGGGGCTAAGGGACCATGGAGGGCTTAGGGGGTTTTAGGCTTTAAGGATCTCAGAGTCGAGGGAAAATGGCTTAGGATTTAGGGTTATATAAGGGTCTTATAAGGCTATATAGGGCTATATGGGGTTTGGGGATTCAGGGTTCAGGGTTTTAGAGTTTAGGGATAGGGTTTAGGGCTTAGGGCTTAGCATTGGACCTGGTAAAACAGTCTCTGATCCGAGCGGTCCCGTTAGAGGACCTTACGCAGATATATTGGTGTATGCTGTCCCTGAACCTCACATATTTCCATAAAACCTTAAGATCCTTTCAGGCCCTAGGGCTCGGGTGGTCAGGAAACCACCTAAAAGAACCTGATCGATCGAGGTTGCAGGCTTTGTCGACTACTTCGGCACCTGCCACTGGGTCCTGTTTGAATAGCCTCTAAACCCTAAACCCTAAGGTCATGGTCGTTCAGTTGTCTATTCAAGAGCACCTCCCAGAACCTAGGGCATGGAACACGCTATCTTCGGCGTTGATTCTGCAAAACCTCATGGTCTGGCCTGAAAACGGACTTATGTTTGGGAGTCGCAGATCTCGCTTTTTTTTCTGTGGGCTGTCATGCTAAGCAACCTACCTTCAGAGATCACAAGGGTGAATGTTTCCCCAAACAAGATTCAATTGCATGGAATAATTAGGATCCGTCAGCATACAGCCCTAAGCCCTGACCCCCTCACTATGACCTGTGGTGAGCCCCGTATGTCCCAGGTTGTCCCAGGTTTAGGGTTTTCTGCGTTGAGAGACCCCCATAGCATGTTTCACGGAAGAGCTAGAAAACCACTAGGCCATGATTACTGTCCACTTCCCTGTAAATTCCTACCACTTCGGGTTGACCTAGCCTATGGTTTTGGGTAACTGAGCTTACTAGGGAAGAAAGGTCGGAGCTTCTCAAAATCACCCCGGCGCAATCCTTGAGATGGAGGGGCTGCTGCCAACCATTCGAAAAGATCATGAACATACAGGTATAGTCTCCCTTAAGTAGATAGAATACGGTTTTGGGCATACTTTAATAAGATCCCCATATGCCCCAAATTCTATCTACCTAACATACGGGTAAATGTACATACATACGCATACCCCTGGGGTCCCTTCAGAGTTTTTTGTTTGGCCTCCGGGAGATCTTCGGAATCTCCTGCAAGTGCTCCAACCACAACCAAGTTCCATCGATCCAGCTAGAGGACCTATGGTTTTAACCAGGTAATTCCCGATATTTAAACTTCTTGTTAGACAGAACACCAGCTAGTGACCGACCCTAAACCCTACCTAGAAAGCCAGTAGCCTTTGACTATAGTCTATTTCTCCCCTAATTTCCTACTACTTTGGGTTAAAGTTAGCCCATCATTATGGGCAACTAGGCTTTCTAGGTAAGCCCTAGCCCCGAAACCCAAACCCCCTAAACTCTTAAACCCTAATCCCCTAAACCCTAAAGGTAATTGGGCTTTATAGGGCGCTGTGAAAGCTACAGTGAACTGGGTGGGAAGAGCATTCCTCCAGGATGTCCCCACGATGGCACAGTCTCCTGAGGCTCGAAGTTAGGAATTTTGTTTGTAGCGTTTTTGGATGATTAGGGTGTAGGGTTTCAGGGCTTAGGATTTAAGGTTTAGAGTCTTAGGGTTTAGGGTTGAGGGTTTAGGCTCAAGGAATTTAGGGTTCTAGGGTTTAGGGTTCGAGTGATTTTTCAGGTTAAGGATTTATCCAGGGTTTCAGGCTTGTACCCCTAGGGTTGTACCCCTGGGTTTTGGGCTCCTTTTAAGGGAATCCAGGGGACTACATTTGCTTATATTGGGCAAACCTTTAGGGGTACGACCTTCGGGGTACAACTCAGGAACCATTGGATCTAGGGTTTACGAGTTAGGGTGAGAGCAATGGGGCCTAGAGTCCTAGAGAGTTCCTTGCCGCTCAACTCTCCGACCCTAAATTGGCTTTTTAGCCCTAAGCCGTACTTGGAGGCCCACACGACTTACTACTCATAACTGGGCTTATAACCCTACTTATCATCCCCCGAAAGGGACTTAGGGGTGTTACCCCCAAATATAAGTAGGGTTACAAGCCCAGTTATAAGTAGTTACTAAGTCCCATGGGCCGCCAAATAACCCCCTTAGCACCGATCCTGCTTAGAATGCCGAGTTACCCAAGATAATGGCTTGGGGCTTAGGCCACTTATCCGACATGATGGGTTGGTTAAACTCAAAGTAGTAGAAAATTATGAGAAAGTAGACTAAATCATGCAGTTGGCGTTCTAGGTACATCTTCTTGGGGCCTTAGAAATCCCCCTGTCCCCTTCCTTGAAAGCAAGGTCAGCAGTGTGGAAAGACGGGCGGACCAGCGGCGCGATGCCAGCTACTTTCATGGTATAGAACTATGGGCCCATGCGGTGGATCGTTGGGGGTTTTCAGTGTAAGGTTTCCTCAATCCATAGTATCATCCTCATAATATAGGCAGTAGATAAACTATGAAATTCTAGAAGCCCAAATAAGCTCACATAGTTAGTACCGAGTTGCGATCCCGGGGATTTCGTAAGTAGGTTAGTAGAAAGGCTAACTGGGGCCATCATCAAGTAAATACGCAGTCTAGGGTTCGGGGTTTAGGGTCTGGGTTTAGAGTACGTTTACTAAGCCCCTCCCTGACCCTCAAAGTATGGTATACTACTAAATTGCCCTAGGGTTGAACCTAAACCCTAAACTCTGAACCCTGCCTAGAAAGCCTAGCTACCCATAATAGTGGGCGACTTTAACCCAAAGCAGTAGGAAGTTAGGGATAAGTAGACTATAACTATGGGTAACTGGCTTTTTAGGTAGATCCTAAATTCTAAGCCGCTGGACCCTGACGAATATCAAGCCTTGACTCTGATAGTTGGACTTGAAACCCACTCGGATGGACAGGGGGATCCACGATTATCATTGCACATAGAACTCATTGAACACTAATGCTTGGCAAGCCCTCAACCCCAAACCCTGTACCTAGTAAACCCATAAACCTTAAACCAGTAAACACTAAACCCAGAAACCCCTAAGCCCATAAACCCCTAAACCCCTAAAACCCCTAAAGCCCCTACAACCCCTACAACCCATAAACCCCTACAACCCTAATCCCTGATCCCTTGAGCCCTGCACCTTTGGGAAGCCTCCAAGAAAAAGTGCAGATCTCAGGCTTTGCTCACAGACGTTTCCCAGTCTTTATGTGCACCTTGTCCAGCAGCAGGCATTCGGTAAAAGCCAGAAAGTTGGAAATTGAAGCATTAGTTGCGCGGTTTATGGTCTAGGGGTTTGGGGTTTAGGGTTCCCCAAGATTTTAAACGAAGGACAAGTAGCATGACTTGTCAACCCTATGCCCATGTTCCAGTCCTCCCGCCTTTGGAAAGAGAGTGTCAGGCTTCAGGGAGAAAACATGGGTTCCCCTGCTACACCCCCCTATACATTAACCTTAATTCAACTTGATTAAGGGTTTAGGGTGTTAATGTTTAGGGTTGTAGGGGTTTAGGGTTTAGGGTTCTATCACTTGCAAGGTTCGTCTGAGGCCTGACTATGGCTATGGAAGTTGAGCTCACCCGTTAACAGAAGCAGGGCCAGTGCACTGCAACTTGATTCGCGGAGGTCCTCGGGTGAATTGTTCAGGGCTCGGTTGGACCTTACACCCTAAACCCCAAACCCACACCCCTGAAGCCTCAACCCTACATATCCTTACCACCTTTCTTGCCAGCCGAAGGCAGACGAAAGATTGCGTGATCCCGACAACCCTAAAACCCACAACCCCGTACCCGGAAATCTTCAGTCCAAAAGCAGCTTACCAGGCAACCCAAGATTTTGTAAACCCTAACTAGGGTTCTATCTTTTGGGGTTTAGGGCCAAAACTTGAAACCTTGAATCATAAACCCGACCCTGGAAATCCTGATGCACCGCTAGGGCTCCTAAGGTACCCCGCCCATTTTCTGGGAATCTCCTGACCTCTCGATATTCTCTGATAGTCTCGCTGTTTTTAAGTCTGACGCGCGAAACAGCGAACCTTAGACCCTGAATCTTCAACCTACACGTTGAACTTCAACCCGAGCCCAGAATCCCACCAATAAACCTTGACAGTTAAACCTTTGATCTAAGCCTTTACCCCTAAACCCCAAATCCCCAAGACCCCTAAACCCTAAATCCTAATCCCTGAAATCCCTAAACCTTGACATCCCGAAACCCTAAATCCCCAACCCCTAAACCCTTAAACCCTAGAAGAGCCTATATAACCCTACATAATCCTATAGAATCCTCATATCCCCTTTTAAAAGCACCCTAAACCCTAAACCCTAACCCCTAAACCGTAAACCCCTAATCTCTAAATCCCTAAGCCCTAAATCCATAAATCCCCAAACCCCATAATCCCCAACCTAAACCCTAAACCCTAGAAGTACCAACCGTTAGACCGGGCTGACTGAGGCTGGATTTGCATCTGAAGTTCGTTCATTCGCTGCAGCTGAAACAGCCACTTGGAAAGGTTTTGGGATGAAAGGGATCCTCGGGGGTTTCAGGAGTGTATAGGGTGCCTGGGGTTCAGGGTGTAGGGCTTTTAGAGCTTTCAGGGTTTTAGGACTTTAGGGTTTATAGGGTTTGGGGTTTGGGGGTTTTAAGGGTTTTTAGGGTTAATGGCATAGCCTTGTCGGCTTATCGGAAGTTTAACCTCCTCGAAGTAACACAAAAAGCGGTCACAGTCCAGCCGCCTTATAGAAGGACAATACTCCTCATAGTACCCCTTCAAGGCCCAAAAGGTCCATGTAGTTGTGTAGTATAGACTTAGGGCCCAAAAGGGTTCCCATACTACAAGTTGGGGGCCCAAGTATATACTATGTAGCTACATGGACCCTTTGGGATGGTTCCCTCTCTAGGGGGCAGCGTAGGTTTGGAAGTCTGATGTAGCGAACGGTCTCAACTTCAAACCTTAGCCCCTGAATCGATGAGCTTTGAGCCCTAGGTTCAGGGTTTTAGGGTTAGGGGTCTTCAGCCCTAGACTTGAAACCCTATCTACGAAGCCAATCGCAAAGAATGAAAATCTCTTTTCCTCTAATTTCCTACTACTTTGGGTTTCGGTAGCCCAGTATTTTGGGTAACCAGCCGGAAGCCCAAAACTTTAAGACCTGCACCTAGACCCTTAGCCCAAGCCCATTATTACTGGTAACTAAGTGTTCTAGGTAAGTCCTTAAGGCCTAAACCTTACACCCAAAACCCATAACCGTGCTGCATTGAACCATCCCTGAGTTAGGGAAGTACTTGGAAAGAGTTTTGGGTTTGGGCTTTCAGGTTATTAGGGTTTAGGGTTTTGAATTGTGAGTTTGGGCTTTGAGGGCTTTGAGTTGTCGGTGTGGCTTTGAGGTTCTTTGGGTTTAGGGTTTTGAGTTGTGGGTTTTGGGCTTGAAGTTGCTAGGAGCTTGCAAAACACCTGGTTGGGGAATACAACTACAATCATGTTCGGGATCTTGCTCTACTTCGGGGTGCTTTCCTTGACTAGGGAGTTCTCGACAAACTCTGGAGACTTTGCGAGGCTGGGGTACTTGTACAGTCCCGGATTGAAGTAGCATAGCGTGGAGTCGCTGTACCTGGGCGCGACCCCTTCTCATGGGGTGTTGTCCCACAATGCCTCCTGTGCGCAACACCACTCACGTCTGAACGGCCCCACGGCTGATTGTGACTTGAACTTGAACCCTAAAACCCCAGAACTCCAGAATGTGTGCCCAAATACTGCGGGCATAAATCCCAAATGGCAACTGCAAGTAACCCTAAACCCTAAACCCTATCGGTTCCGAAAGCCCTATTATAGTCGGGTACTTGGATGCTCAAATTCAGCGACTGTCGATGCATGTAGCATGAGGTTGCATCTGCTGGTAGAAGAGCTAAATTAAGAAGAGGAAGTTGAATAAACCCTATAGGGTTTAGGGTTTAATGTTTAGGGTTTAGGGTTTAGAGGAAGTTGGCTAAACCGTAAACCCTAAAACCCCAACCCCTAAAGTGAGGACCCTTAAAGCCTAAATCGTAAATCCTGAACCCCAAGGTCGTGTAGCCTATCCCCACAGTCCCCCCAGGTACCGGAAATCAACAAGCCTTATGAAATTCAGCCCTAAACCTTAAACCCTAATTCCTAAACCCTAAACTCTAAAACCCTAAACCCCAACCCCAAACCCTAAAACCCCAAACCCTAAAACCCCAAACCCAAAAACCCTTACTAAATAAGTTCTCGACCCTTTGCATATCAGTTGCTGCGTCCCCAAGTGCTCCAAGCCGGAAAGCCCCAAACACCAAACCGGCTTATGGTTTAGGGTTTAGGGTTTAGGGTTTGGCATTTGGACGCAGGGTTTAGGCTTGGTCAGGATGGACCCAAAATCTGGGGTTTAGGGTTTGGGGTTCAGTTTTTTCCCAGTTGAGAGTCCGCATTGTTGCACTCCTTGCTACTGGATTCCGCCACTTTGTACATTGCTCGGTGACCGGCTCTGCAAATTCCAGACCTTAATCTCTAGACCCCTAAGCCCTAAGCCCCAAACCCTAAACCATAAAACTTTAAACCTCTAAGCCCTGAACCCCTAAGCCCTAAACCCCTGATACCCCAAACCATGTCCAAGCCCGACCCTCCTCTGAACTTACAAGAGCCTATAGTCTAAACCCCTTAAAGGGGTTATATAGGGTTTAGGGTTTCGGCTTAAGGTCCAAAGTTTACCTAGAACACCGAAACCCTGGAAATTCGTCGGGTCTATCTGAAAACCCCGAGTCTGGAGCTGCAACTGCCCGAAACCCCGGGTTTCGACGTGAAACCCCAGGTTTGCGAAGTGCTTAACTCTGAAAACCCCGGGTTTTCCCGTGACCAACCCGTGCCCAACCCGTGGTTTACCCGTGACAAACCCATGATTTACCCGTGACCTGCTCATGGGTTACGCAAACCCTGGGTTTCATGCCAAAACCCCGGGTTTGAAGCTTCCGCCTGTTTTTTTTGCGGGTCTGGGTTCCCTAGGTAGGGGTTTATATAGGGGACGATATAGGGGAATATCATAGGGCTTCTTCAGGAAAATACTAGGGTTTTAGACTATAGTTCATATTGGAGCTGAACAGCCCCCCCCCCCCGCGCGCGCCCAGCCCAAGCTCCCCGAGCACAAGGGCTTCGGGCTTCTTAATGTGAATTACAGAAAAGGAGAGAGGATCCCTAAGCCTGGAGGCGCAGCTCACGCTCTAAATGGGGATTTCCCAAAATTAGGGGGTACTTTTTTGGGGGTCCAAGTAATAAGGATTATAGTATTTTCGGGTCTATATTGGGGTCCCCTTATTTTGGCAAACTACCAAATCACTCTTTGGGCTTGCCTACTAGCTGCAAGCGATGGTGCGAGTGGCTGCCGGATGCAGTTCTGGGTCCACCCTAGAAACGGGTGGGTGCGGCCTAAGCAGGCTTGGTGGGAATTGCCTTAGCCCCAACCCGCTTAACCCCCAAACCCTAACCGCCCCCAAGCTCTCTACACCAAACCCTAAATCCTAACCCAAGCTTCTAAATCAAAGGCTTTCAAGTCCCGCAAGGCTGCAGCGGCCCGATCGGCAGAGCGTGCCGAAGAAGAAGTGTCAGGACCCAGATGTAGGGTTAGGGTGTAGGGTTAAGGTTTATGATGTGGGGTTTTGGGTTTTGGGTTTAGGGTATAGTGGGGATGGACAAGTCTTGCAGCACCTTATGCAATTACAGCACTGTGGGTATCACGTGGTGCAAGATTTCCTTCATCCACGGAAGAGATTATGGGGTAAAGGGATTGTTTCAAGTCAAGAAGTCAAGTATTTATCTATAGGGGGTTAGGGGCCTGTGGAAGGGCCAGGCCTATACCTCAAAAATCATTATGCTCATAAGAATTTCATTCCTTGGGAACCGTGGTATTCCACTCGAAGGCTCAGGAGACGGGTTTAGGGTCTAAGGTATAAGGTTGGGTTTAGAGGCAGGTCAACCGAATTGGGGGATTTGCAATCCCATCGATACAACCTCCTTACTAAGGCCCCTAAGCCTCTTCAATTATCTGAAGATCATGAAGGAGTAGGTTTTCAGTACCAACGGTAGAGGGCGGGTCCTCAAGGGTTCGGGAAGTAGAGGGTCAAGGGATTGGTGTCTAGTTGTTCTAGGGTCCTGGGGAGGAAAAGGCCCACGCTGGAACCAGTTAATTCTTTTTAAACTCTTGTAGTTTCCAGCTTCAATTCAGAAACTTTAAGCCCCAAAGAGAATCAACTCAGAGTGGTCATGATGATAGCTGGGAAAAGGTTTGACATGCGAGTTTCTCAATGTGTTCCCTTATATAACACGTAGGGGCTTTTGTAGGGTGTGATGGATATACATACAAATATATTGTGCTATATACAAGAGAGGGAGAGAGAGAGAGAGAGACCCGTAGCCATTTTGGCTCAAGTCATCCGCCGCGTTCCCCTTTGGGGGCGCTGCCAGGCGCGGCTCCCTCGGGGGGTGGGGGTCTTCCCTGCCTTCCTGGGGAGTGGACGCTGCCGCGGCAGGGGGTGGCTTGAGACCACATGTGAAGCCGTTTTGTTTCAGTCAAGCCGCTAACCCCAGCCCCCGCATGTGGAGAGAAAT
>CAJNIZ010003642.1:8527-21324 GCA_905231905.1 Symbiodinium pilosum | reverse complement strand
GGTTTATAGGGTTTAGGGTTTAGCCGCACCAAGTGTTGGAAATGGAGGAAATTCGGAGCGACCTGGCTGCCATCCTTGATGAGACCTGGCACATTTAACAGTAAAGAATCTCAGCCATTATCAATGCAGGGACGTCATTCATGCTCCTCTTCCGGGAGATTAATTCCTTCTCGAATCTCTCTGCCTACATGGCTTTCATGGCTCGTGAAACCTCCTTCCGGGAGATTGCATAGGAAAGGGAGGCAGCATATTACTTCTCCAGGCAGCCTTCACTACAGGCAGATACCCCCGCAAAAGGGGCCCCTAAATCATGGAATTCCCTAAACCTTAAATGCTATATCTCCCCATATAAACCCTATCTTTCCTCCATAACCCTCCAGGGCATCTACATTTCAGCTAGTATCTAATCCCAGTTTCCATTTCATTTTCCATGATCTTTTCCATTTCGTTCTCCATTACCCGGGGTAGTACCACTATAGCCCCCATAAACCCTGAACCCTAAGCCATAAAACCTAAACCCTCAACCCTACAATCCGCGTGGAATGCTGAAGCCTAGATCCCATCAATTTAGGAGAGGGAATGAAATCGAAGCCATAGTGGGAAGTTTCTATTGTTGCGGGGTAATACCCCTAAACCCAATACATCCCTTTAGATGCATAGACCCTGAACCTCACATATCCATGTAGATCCTCAAGCCCTAAAATACTATGTATCTCCAAACCCTAAACGTTATACATCCCTATAGGTCCCAAGGTCCTAAAGCTCCCTAAGCGCTAAACCCAATATGAGCCATAGTCTAAACTCCCTAGTACCCCCTTAGAAACAGCTACAGTGCTTCCCTATATAATCCGCTATATAGCCCCCTTTAAGGAGCTTAGACCCTAGACCCTAGACCCTAAACCCTAAATCCTAAACCCTAAACCCTGAACCCCAAACCCTAAACCCTAAACCCAAATCCCTAAACCCTAAACCCTAAACCCATATATCCCTAGTTAGGACGGGAGCTATGCCGGAGGCCTCGGAGATTGAGCGCTGCGCTCTCGACTTGGATCGCGCTGGAGACCCTGAGCAGGCCCAGCCGGCTCCGATGGGTTTAGGGTTTAAGTAGGGTTGGGGTTTAGGGCTTAGAGTTTAGGGTTTAGGGCTTAGGGCTTAGGGTCTAGGGTTTAGGGGCTATATAAGTTTAGGTATATATTATAGGGGTACATACTAGGGTTTGGGGTTTAGGGGTTATGTATGGTTTAGGGCTTAGTTAGGGTCTAGGAGTATTACCCCAATAGTGGAGAACCAAATGGCAAAGAAAATGGAATGGAAGCTATTATAGTATTAGTTTCCTTAAAGGATATATACGCTTTTGGCTTTTAGGGCTTCAGGCTTTGAAGGATTCAGGGGTGCATTTAAGCATCACTGGACTTAGTAATTACCCAGTAATTACCCATGCTTTTGCAGATTACGCGTCATCTTGTTTCGGGGCTGCCACCTTAGCTTGGGGAGCGTAAGTACAAACAAAGCAGGACATGGACGCCTATGTATGTAGAGTTCAGGGTTTAGGGTGTAGGGTTTGAGGGGCTGTACAGGGTGCATAGAGCGTTTAGTGATAGTTTAATGTAGAAGCTTGAAAATCTCGCGATGTCATCTTGACATTCTTCACATCATTACGGTACAACATACCCGAAATCCTATTCCCTAAACCCTAAACCTTCAACCGCGTAGGCCGCAGGGTGAGTATTGCTCTGGAGTGTAGGCTTTGGGCTTGGGGTTTGGGGCTTCAACCGAATGATAACCCAAGTATATACATCCCCTCCATCCCCGAAGTGGGGTTTGTTGCCAATTTAGAGCCCTAAAGCCTAGTACATAATTACGATGTCAATTGAACTTACCCAGGCCATGCATGCAGGGAGCTGAGGGCTCTCAGTCGAGGCTAAGTCTTGGACCTAGGCAGCTCAGACGTGGAGTCTAGGGTCCCCGAGGGTGCCCATGGACATGTGGGAGTTGTTCTACACGTCCTTCTAAAGAAGGGACCATTGGGAATACATGTCTTTAGAGGGGATCATACCAAACAGGGAACCTGCATTATGGCCTTTTTGGAGGGGACAGGTAGTTTGAACGAAGTAACCGTGGCTCTGACCCAGATTTAAGTCAAGTAAGGAATCATGGTGACACTTCAACAGACTAGCATAGTTATCCTAAACCCGTAACCCCGGACCATGAGCTATAAGTAATGCTCCTTCAGGGAGGTCCGCTTTGAAGGTTGTTTCTGTAGGGAAGATTGCTCGCAACGAGGGATATGTAAAGGCTTGGGTGTTTAAGCTAAGTCTTATATCCCAATATAGTAGTTTCCATTTCCTTTTCCATTATCCCAATATAGTAGTTTCCATTTTCTTTTCCATTATCCCTATATAACCCCTATAGAATCCCTTATAACCCCTAAATAACCCCTATAATCCCTATAGTTTCCATTTCCTTTTCCATTATCCCTATACAACCCTATATTATGTCAAGACAAACTTTGCCAGAGAACGTCTCCGGTCCCGGGGGGCGGTACTGTAGTTGTCCCAAAGGAAATGGAAACTATAGGGATTATAGGGGTTATTTAGGGGTTATAAGGGATTCTAAGAAAGCTGCGGATTCACGATTTGGGGCTAGTGACAAATTATGGGAGTTTGGAGCTTAGTGTATGGATGTTTGGACCCTAAACCCTAAACCCTAAACCGTGTAGAGCGCAGTGTTGAGGGATTTCACCCTAAACGCTAAACCCCACACCCTGGAGTGGAAGCTGGTATTATTTGGGGGTTTCCCAAAATTAGGGGTACCATTTTGGGATTCCATATAATAAGGACTATAGTTTTTTGGGCTCCATATTGGGGTCCCCCTATTTAGGGAAACTACCATATCGCGGTTCATGGGGAGTAGTCGTGTTTCCACGAGTGAGAGTCTTCCAAATCACATAAACCCTAAACCCTAAACCCTAAGTCACCCTGCAAATCGTAAGCACACATCAGGAGCCTTACGCTCCACCATTGCAGAACTTTGCAAAAGTCTGAACATTGGGTTAATATAGGGTTGTATAGGGATAATGGAAAAGAAAATGGAAACTACTATATTGGGATAATGGAAAAGGAAATGGAAACTACTATATTGGGATAATGGAAAATAAAATGGAAACTACTATATTGGGATAATGGCAAATAGAATGGAAACTACTATAGTATATATTGAATCCCTGACCCACCCCCACTTAGAGGCCCAGAGTAATTACTACCCGGTCACCCTAAACCCTAAGCCCCTAAACCCCTAAACCCCTAAACCCTAAACCCTAAGCCCAAGAATTTGCTCCTTAAGCCCATTGAGATTGTAGTTGGGTTATAGCTACAGGTACAGTTGGGTTGTATGCTACTCCCTGTTCTTCTGAGTCTCCAGGCAGACCTTTGATGACTCAATACTGAAACCCAAGCTACTACGTATATTATAATCGGGTATATATTGGGGTTATATTAGGTTTATATGGGTTATATAGGGAATACTGGAAAGAACATGGAAACCTAAACCCTAAACCCTAAACACCTAAGCCTCACGCAGGCTGTGGCCGTGTATCGCCAAGTGGCTGAGCGTCTAGCGAAAGCCGCAGCTGCTTGCCCAGAAGGCCGGTTTAGGTTTGGGGCTTGCGGTTGAGGGGTTTAGGGTTTAAGGGTTTAAGGGTTTAGGGTTTAGGGTTTAGGGGTTTAGGGGTTTAGGGTGTAGGGGTTTAGGGTTTCGGGCTTAAGGCTTTAGGGAATACATAGGGATCACTTAGAAAGGATCTGGGGATATTTCCCCAATAATGGAGAAGGAAATGGGAGCTGGGATTATCTAGTTGTTTATGTGGATATGTGATGTGGGTTTCCAATAATGGGAGTCTTCCGAACCGGGGTCTTTTCTGTACCCCTTCGGAATACTGTGTTCTATGCACTGTTTTTGTCCGAACGAAGCTCATGATTTCGAGAATAGTCCATGCGGTGCAGCAGTTGTCAGGCTTCTGGTCCATTCTACAATTAGTGGAAGAATGGCCTAAACCCTAAACCCTAAACATTGGTACTCAGGTCTATGATCATTCTCAGTCGCTTCAGCCTGCTTCTAAGACAAAGGGTTGTGTGGGAAAACCCTCAGAAGTTTCAACCCTCAAGCCTAAACCGTAAAACCCCTAAACCCCTAATCCCCTAAACCCCTCTAGTCCCCCTAAAATATGGGGTATATGGGGATCTTACTAATATACTGCCAAAGCCATATTCTATCTACTTAAGGGGGATTATAAGCCCTAAGCCGAGAACTCGGGACCTTTTTCATCGTCTCGCCATGCCACCACGCTATGCCCGCGTAAGACAATCCGCTTGACAATGATGCGACCCAGAGAACCATAAACCCTAAACCAAACCCGAAGCTTCATCGGACCTTGATTGATGCAAGAGGTCCCGGCTCCCTGTTTTTTGTAGTCGTTTGTTTCGATGATGGGCTTACCTACTGGGGGTTAGTCCGGAACAAAGGAATACATCGGCGTTCCGAAAGTTTTGAGCTACGGGGCCTTGTTGCATGTTTACTGGAATGCAAACAATACTATTTAGTCCCAGCGGAGGCCCCAAGGCTCAGTGTTAGGAGTCTACGGGGAGGAGGTGTTGTTCTTGCTGCGCCCAGTTGGACAAATCAGCTGGTTTGAGAGAGTGGGTCGAACTTTTGGAACGGCGCAGTATATTGTTTAAGGATTGTATACCCTTATCTCCTACTAATGTCAAGAAGTTTAGGTTGGGGGATGTTGGGCTTTGGGGTTCATTTTTTTTGCATTCGGGAGCGGTTTGGGGTGTAGACGACTGACTTTAGGTCTAAGGTCATTTGGCAAGCTGTTGTCTGGAGTGAGGGGTTGGATGCTTCCAGCAGCCAGTCAGACAAGTGTCCGAAAAGCGGGGGTCTTCTCTTTGGCGTCCTTCATCCCTAAACTCTAAACCCCAAACCCTAAACCTTGTTGTTGTGTTCATCCCATGGAGTAAGTTAATATGCGAGAATTGTGGTCCGAAAGCCCCCCGGCCCACATCCTGAATCATAAGCCCTACATTCTGAGCCTTCCAACTTAGTTCCTAGACCCCGCCACTGTGAGGAATTTCAAAAGCGTACAAGGTCCCAGAAATTTCCATGGATAATGTGTTTGATATTGCGGCGTTTTAGAGTTGTGGCTTAGAACTTGGGATTTCGTTGCTCCAGGGTTCAGGGTGTCAGGGTACAGGAAGTTGGGCGTGGCTACGGCAGTTTTACGGCTGATGATTTTCGGACTTCAGCATATGAGCTATAGTCTAAACTCCGAGTATCCCCCTTCATAAGCCCTATAGGACTTCTAAACGCCCATATAACCCCCTTTTAAGACTTTAGACCCTAAGCATATAACCCCCTTTAAGGAGTTTAGAACCGAAACCCTAACCCCTAAATCCTATCAGGAGTTCAGAACCTAAACCCTAAGCCCTCTATAATCACCTTGTACAGTAAGGAGTTCAAAACTTAAACCCTAAACCCTATATTACCCCCCCCCCCTTAAGGAGTTTAGCACCTAAGCCCTTAGCCCTATATAGCCCCCTCTAAGGAGTTCAGACTATAGCTCATATAGAACATGGGCGATGGGGAGATTGGGCATGAGATGTCGGATTTGGAGTGTTCGTGTCTCGTTGGGGTTTTAGGGTTTAGGGTTTAGGGCTTCAGGTTTCGGGATTAGGGTTTCAGGGTCTTGGGGTTTAGGGTTTTATGGTGGAGGGTCTAGGGTTTGGGATTCCGGGTTTGATCCATTTCTCTAAACCCTAAAGCCCTAAACCCCGAAACTCCTAAACCCTAAACCTTAAATCGTGTAGAAGCATCAAGCAGGTTGAGGAGCGGGTGGGTTTCAAACTGGCTTCCGTAGGGCTCAGGGTTTAGTGTTTTAGGGATTAGGCTTCCTCTCCACGACTCCAAATAATGAAGCCACCCTTTTGGGGGCTTAGGGCTTACGGTTTAGGCTTCAGGTAGGCAACACCTTTGACCTTCAAAACTGAACCTTCCCCGACATCCGGGTGGTTTCCCAGAATAAGGGGTACCTGTTTGGCGGGTCCCCATACTATGGACTGTAGTATATTAGGGAACCCCTATTTGGGGAAACGATTCTCCACATGCGGAGCTTTTCTTTAGTTTCGGAGCCTGAAGCACTAGAAAATGCCCCCGGATCCTAAAACCTGAGCCCTACAAAGTCTATCAAAGTCTAAACCCTAACCCCTCGGCCATAACCCTGAACCCTACCCCCCCAAGCCCTGAAAATTCTACATGCCAAACCTTCGGAATAGGGCGCGCCAACAAAAAGCGACCTAAACCCTAACCCCTAGACCCTAGATCCTAATCCCCAGGTTGCATGAACCCTAAACCCTAAACTCTAACAATATATAGATCCCTATATCGACCCTTTCAAGTAAAGGGACCCAAAGCTCCCTACAAGCCCTAAACACTACAGTTCCCTGAAACCCGAATATAGAGGGTGTAGGTTTTAGTTTTAGGGTTTAGGGCCTAAATACTTCCCAATATTATGGTTCCATATTCCTTGTATAGTTATGGTATCTCAATGGACCTCCAAATGCTTTTGGTAATTATTTAGGCCCCTGTAGTACACTATGAGGCAATCCAGATCGGGCCCTTCTCTCGAGGCACGCCGGCGAGGTACGCCCTGGGAGGGCCATTTGAGTACTGGAGTTATATGAGCTACAGTTTAAACTCCTCAAAGGGGGGCTATATGGGGGATTGTACAGGAGACTACTATAGGCGTTATTAAGAGGGATACTAGGAGTGTAGATTATAGCTCAAAGGCATTTTGGGGTTAGGGATTAGGGTTTTGGCTCTAGAATTGGCACATTGCATCACATTATTTCGGGTTTGGGGTTTAAAATTTTGGTGTTTCGGGGTAGGAATTATATAGGTATCGTAGCACAACAATAGAGCATCAGATGCATAAGAAAATGCAGAATGAAATGGACACTTGTTGTATGCGCGGGCTTACAGGCGTTCCGTGCTGCGTGCCAACGGGGGGCAGTAGGAGCCGTTGAGCTTCTACAAGGCCAAGGGCTTGACCGACGCCGAGCTCAAAAGCTTGGAGGCCAACGCGCCCGGGAAGTACGGGTTTAGGATTTAGGGTTTAGGGTTTAGGGAGGTCCTGGAGACTTGGACCTTTCTTCTACCACTCGTCCGAAGTTGAGACACAGCTCAAGGAGAAAATCGGTGAGCAAGTGTGCAAGATCGTGCTCAAGCCCAAGAAGCGCAAGCTTGCGGACTCGCAGGGGTATATTATAATGAGATCCCCAGGCGAACCATAGCCTTAAAGGGGTTCAGCTTCATGGTTTTAGGGTTTAGGATACGCAGCTGAGAGTTTTGAGGTTAAGGGGTTGGGGTTGAGGGTATTTAGGAAGGGTTTAGTGCTTACGGGTTGGGGTTGAGGGGTTCAGGGTTGAGGGGTTGGTTGTCAATTGGTAGTTTCCCTAAGCAGGGGGACCCCAATATAGACCCCAAATTATTATCATCCTTTTTATAGGGACCCCTAGAAAGGTTGCCCTAATTTTGGGAAATCCCCAATTGTTTTGGTTTTGGTTTGAGTTCGAGTTTTTGGATTTCGGGGTTTGGTTGAGGATGAGGACTTTGAAAGCTTAGGGATTGGTCTGGTTTTGGTTTTCTGTAGGGTTTTAGGGATTAGGGCTTAGGGCAGTCTACAGCCTTACTCTTGCCCCCCAACCCTATCAGAAGAGCTATGGTGATAACAGTTCGGGGCGTTGAACAGGATGTTCTAGAGCAGACTTCGGGTTTCTTATGATGGTGTATATGGGTTCTACGATGGCATATGAGAATTTCTGCCAATCAGGATTCGTGTGCGTCCCCAAGATGTCCCTACTATAGGGCCCCGTACGTAAAACGCACTGATATGAGCAGCACTGCTGCCCAGAAGGAGGCGAAAGAAGGAGAATGCCAGGAAGAGTCAGTTGCCACGGTCACAGGTCAGGGATGGCCGTACGAAGACCCTTTTGAATGCCATGCAATCCTGGCGGGGGGCGGCAATCAACAACCTCCAGAAGGCCAGCGAGCTACAGTCAAAAATTGCCGAGAAGGGGTTATATTGGGGTTTTATTGGGGTAATAGCTGGGTTATATAGGGATAATGGAAAAGAAAATGGAAACTAAAGGGATTATAGGGGTTATATAGGGGTTATAAGGGATTCTATAGGGGTTATATATAGAGATAAGGGAACAGACAATGGAAAGTACTAGAATGGGGCCTTGTCATGTCAGTTTGCATTTGTGTCGCAATCTCTCTCGGCAGATTCCGCAAGGCAAAAACGTATATGATAGGAGCACTTGGAGGCGGAGGTTGGCCGTTTGACAGAGACTGCACATCAGTCTGTGCAGAACAGCATTGGGAGAGCTCGGCCCAAATTCTGCAGTCCAAGGTGGAAGCGCTGGGCTATGATGGCCCTTATGAGGCAGTCAACACCTTGGAGTATGGCCTGCCACAAAGCAGAAGGAGAATGCGGCTTATGTTCTTCAAGGTGTGTAGCGCAAAGAGGCCATGTGTGAGGCAGGCCTTTGCCAACATGCGTGGCTTCAGGACAGACAATGTTGTGCCGCTGAAATCGCTGCTTGCTGCTTCAGAGTCAAAGCCAATGGCTAAACGTGTTTTGAGGAGTTCTCATATGCAGCCATAAGCTACATCCGCCTCCACAAGAATGTCAGGTTATTGGTCTAGAGCATCCTACCCAAAGCCTGAGGCACCTTCCACAGCTATCGCCGCAGTTGCCTGATGCCCATATCTGCAGCACAACCTTTCCAAGCTTAAATCCCCAACTGTGTGATGAGGGTCTCTCCTTCACCGTAACCCCTAAACCCTTTACCCTACACACCCTAAACCTTAGATAACTCTATTCTACTAGTTTCCATTTTCTTTTCCATTCTGCCGATATAACCCCTATAGAATCCCTTGTAATCCCTATAGAGCCCCTATAACCCCTATAGTTTCCATGTTCTTTGCCGTTGTCCCTAACCTTAAACCTTAACCCCGAACCCCCTAAACCCTTTACCCTAAACCCTCGACCCTAAAACGCTGCTTGGGAGGTGCTGGGCAGGGTCGTATACCTTGAGAGCCTCAACGGAGCACCGGTGACCGTCCCTCCAGAGGCTTATGGTTTAGGGTTTAGGGTTTAGGCTCATGTAGAACCTTGAAGAACAGGAAGCAGCATCTTTGTAGTCCTGAGATTCTCCTAAACCCTAAACTGTAAACCCTAAACCCACCAAAAGATTTTTCCAATCACTCAGGTCCCCACTTTAGGGTTTGCTGTCGAGGGTTTGAAGCTTCTGAGGTTTCGGGCTTAGGGTTTGGGGCCTAAACCCCAAACCCAAAACCTTTAATGTTTAGGGTTTAGGGTCAGCGGTTGAGGGTTTAGGGTTTAGTGTTTAGGGCTTTGGGTTTGCGGGCTTGCTACCCTTCATGTATGTGTGTGTTCCTTAGCATTCTGGTTACAGTTGCCAATGATCAAGGAGTCCGCCTGTGTACCGTTAGGAACGGTACCCTTGGCGTCGGATCCGTTTGCCATGGAATAGAGCCCTTAAATTAGGACACTTAGGATTCCAACCCAAGGTTACACTCCTTCAGGGTACAACCCTGAACCCTAAACCCTAGCATCTTTGGTAAGAGCTGACCGGGTGTTTGCCTTGTTTGTTCTGTTAGGTTTAGGGGTTCAGGGGTTAAGCCTTTGAAGTTGCATTCTGTTTCATCACATCTCGGCGGGTTGGTAGAAACGAATTCCTTGCCTTACCCTTGAGAGATGGACCCTAAACCCTAAACCTACCAAAATTAAGGTTACCTTTTTGTGGGTTCCCCTTAGGGAATGGAGGACAGGATGCCAATGTTAGGGCAACATGCTCTAGGGAACCCCCAAATCGTAAAATTTTAGGGTTTGTGTAGGGCTTAGGGTTTATGGTTTAGGGATATTACTTCCAAGAATGGAGCATCAAACGGACAAGAAATGGGAAATGACATGGCAGCTGGGTTCATGTAGGGGTTCAAAGGTACATATATGAGCTATTGGCAATATTAGCCTCATTAACGGACCCTTAATAGTGGACATAGGGGTCCCTCTTGTGGTTTAGTGTTGTATCTAATAAAGTCCTTAAGAATGTACCCATGTCCATGAATTTGTGTAGGAAATATTGGCTGTAGCTCATGTAAGTCTACGTTTTATATGAAAGGTTTCGGGTTAGTTTAGGCCTCAAATACCTTACATCTTGGGGATTCGGAGAGTTCAGTCTACTCACCCGAAGGGTCCAAGTACCCCGCAATCATATACTTACCCACAGCCTGCACTATAATTGCTATTACCCAAAACCCATTGGGTACTTGGACCCTCTGGGTAAGGTCATGCAGGGATTTTGGCATCAACAATGAATAGTCCTTCCATTTTCCTTGGGTTTATGGTTCAGGGTTTAGGAGCATAGAAACAGAGAGCCCCCAAACGTTGACAGCAATAGAAACCATGAGAGTCATGACCAAACCCGCAAAGGTAAACCCTAGACCCTTAACTCCTAGTCCCGAAGCTTCAAACCCGAGCCAAACATCTTACCCTAAACCCTCAACCCTAAACCCCAAATTCCAAAGCCCGAAATCCTGAGCCCCAAACCCTGAAACCAACTTGGAGGCCCAGTGTAATTCAGGTTTAGGGTTTAGGGTAATTGTCGTGCTAGCCCTATCAGGACCACACTTAGGAGACCGAGCAGACTTGCACTCGGATCGTAACTATAATTTGTGTACTGCCCCCTATCTGTAACGGTCGATAATATTTATATTATGTTTGTATATAGCTCTCAATATGATCCCTGATATAGACTGTTACAGAGTGGGGGCAGTACGCAAAGTAGTTATCATCGGGATCTACACCCGCAGGCCTACAACCCGAACCCTATGTAATCCTTATAGAACTCCTTGCAAGGAACTCTGGACCCCAACCCCCTGGATAATCTCCGTAGAACCCCTTTAATTTGGCTTCTGCTAAGAAACTTTTCGTTAGTCACTAGAATAGGGAAGCCCTATTATTTACTATGTACCCATATTATGGTGCTTAAAATGTATTTCCCTTACCAGCAACCCAGTCAACGGACTAAATCCCAAACCCTAAACCCCAAACTTTAAACCCTAACCCCCACAACTGAAACTTTAAACCCCCAGACCTAAGACCCATCTGCTACCACATAACCTCCATATACCTCCTAGAACCCCCTAAACCCCTAAATCTCCTTCAAAACCTCATGTGGGTAGTATATTATTTGGGGATACGATGGTACCCATTATAGCAGTAAAATCATATCCTCCTTTTGGGGTATAGTATTTCATATGAGGAATATAATCTTAGTAGGTTCAACCACCAAAAAACATTACTCAATAATATAACCCCAACATAACCCCAATATATACCCTATTATAATATAGTAGTTTCCATTCTCTTTTCCATTATCCCTATATAACCCCTATATCACCACCCTAAACCCTAAACTCTCAAGCCCATATAAACTTACCATCACCTAGGGTACCCAAATTTCCTTAATTTTAAAAGTTCAAAAGCTCAAAAATTCAAAAGTTCAAAACCAAAATGACCCCCCCCAAACCCTAAGTAATGGTAATAAACCCTAAACCCTAAACCCAAAACTCTTAGTGGGTTTAACTACCAAAAAAACGCTACTCATGTTGCAGGGCCACATCGGTTGCGACCACCTGGTGATCCCAGGACCTGGCATAGAGCGTCAGGCTTCGGATCGGGCTCAGAGTTTGGGGTTTAGGGTTTGGGGTTTAGGGTTTAGGGTTTAGGGGGTTTAGGGTGTAGGGTTCAGGGTTGAGGGTTGAGGGTGTCGGGTTTAGGGTTGGTTTGTATATAGAAGGCTATGTGAGGACATATTATATATCAGGTCAGATAAGGGTGTATAAGGATGTATAGATGTGAGGATGAAAATCGATGTATGAGGATGCTTTAGGATGAATGAAGGTGTCTAAGGATGTATGAGGATGTATAAGGATGTATGCAGAATTATACAGATGTATAAGGATGTATATGAGCGTATAGAGATGAGTGAGGACGTATGTGAAGGTATATGGACGTTGAAGGATGCATACGAAGGTGTAGGGTTGGGTTCTTTAGAGTTCAGAGTCGAGGGCTCAAAGTTGTGGAGTTGAGGCACTCTCCTTCGGTGTGGGAGTTTTGGGTCAGGGCAACCCTAAACCCTAAACCCTATACCTTAACTTAAAGAGGGGGACGTGCTACCAAGGCTCCAGTTTTCGCTTTTGTTTCTTCTGAGCTCGCATAAGGCGCCGTGATTCCGTAGACATTCGAACTAGGTATCTGAGTTTGTGAGCTGGAGGCAGTAACAGACCTTTACTTTACACCCTAAGCCCTAAACCCTAAAGTCTGGGGCTGACGGTTCAGGGTTTGGGGTTCGTTTGGGTCCTAGAGGTTCTGCAATCGGCATCAGCGCGCTTAAAATTAGGATTCCATGGGGTGCTGTACTGCTGTACCATGCCGTACCACAAAAACCTAAACCGGACGCACGCCAGCACTGGATGCTGAGGTATACTTCCGAATGCAGCGAAGTTAGGGATGATTACAGGGGAATGCATGGATTGTTTTGGGAATCTTTTCCAACACTTTTCCTTAAATCGTAAAGCCTAAACCCTGCACCCTAAACCCTAAGTAAGCACCAGGTTGACCTCTGAACCCCAAATCCTAAGACCTAAACCCT
>CAJNIZ010003641.1:0-16276 GCA_905231905.1 Symbiodinium pilosum | reverse complement strand
ACACCTATCATGTCTAATGCTGAGTCCTCCTCAACAATTGCCACATTCCTCAATGGTTAGCACATGGCAAGGGTGCACTCCCCGCAACCCCCCCCCCTCTCCCCTGCTCTTTTCAAGCATGCTCCCGTCTCATATCTAATGATGAAGCCTCAACAAAACAAAAACAAAAAAAAAAAACTACTACCACGTTCCTGAATGAACGGTTCGCGACTGGACCCCGAACGCTAAAGAACCCTAAAACTTGGAAGAAAAGGAACTGAAACCCCACAAGATCCTCAACCCCAAAATCCAGAAACCCTAAAGAGTTAAAATCCCTAAGGCCGAACGACCCCTAAACCTTAAACGACCCACAAGCTCTAAGCCCTGAAGAGGCCCTGGCCACAAAGAACTCCGAGCCCGAAGTGCTTGCAACACGAGCCGTTACCCCCCCCGGCTCCTCGCACACATGAGCACATATCATGTCAATCAAATCAAATGGCAAATCATCATCACCGACGGCCCCATTCACAACATTCCTTGTCAGCCTGAAACCCTAACTCCCCAAATCCCTGCTCTCCCGAAAATGTCGTTCCCTCAGCTTCTCGAACCTCACTCGTGATGACCCCTCAGTCGTCTGCCCTCGCCCCAGCTACAGAAAGTTATCCGGGGCCTGCGTCCCATCGCGATCTTGCCTACCCCGGCTCCCACAAATTTACCGCGAATCTCTCACCCCGAGAGAGCGGAATGTTCCGGCCACGTCCCTGAATTGCGGCTCCCCCAAAAATCCTCCTCACCATGTTTCTTGGAGAGTTAGCTGGAATGTCCGTCGCCTTGGTGACCTCACCTACCCAGGCAGAATTTGTGCCCCCACGTGGACCAGACATTGATCCCGAAAAAAAGGAGATTATCCCAGAATCTACTCCTGTGTCCAGCCTCCGGTGCCTGTGTCGGGATGGAATTGAAGAATAAACCGAACTAGTTTGAATCTTCAACTTGCTATGTCAACTCCACTGGCCTGCAGTTTTGCGGCAGTGTCCGCCAGCAGCAGGCATGTGTGCTCCACCCGATGCTCCTCATTCCTCGCTGGCAGTTGGGCTTCCCCTTTTGGACTTCATGGCTCGGAGCATGAGGCCTGAAATATTGGAGAACGCAATAGGGCTATAGTGCAATGGTATTCATCAGACGTGAATGTACGAAAAGGGGCAAAGACTGTTTCAGCCATGTCCGTCGTACTAGCAGCTTTCGTTGTGTCCATCCTTCCGGCACAGAGCTGGACTTGTTGAGGCTTGGATGCCGCATACAACAGGTTGCGGTGTAGGAGTGTAGGAGTTATGCTGCATCAAAAAACTGACGAGTAGGTCTACTAAATGTCACAGCTTAAAGGGGGTCCCTGAGACATCACTGAACCCTATATTTCCTGCGACGAAAGCCTGAATCTACGCACATAATCCCTCCATTTCGCGTATGAGCCCCAAATTTCCCCCATCAATCTTGAACTGAGAATCTCTCAGCCCGAAACCCAAAAAAGTGCAGACCCAATGCTGCAATTCCTCAATCCCAAGGCCTGCATGGAGGTTTCCCAAAACAATAGTGGGAGAGGACATTAGGCTCCATGAAGGGGGCCCCCATGTAGATCTCAAACGCATCCCTGGCTCAGGACCGGAGTCTTCACCATGACCTGAAGCCTCGGCAAATCACGCTGGATGGCCCAAAAGAAAGTCATGTACATAAGCTCAAGTAAAGAGTTTCAAGTGCCAAAAAAGAAACGATGCTACGTCCTGAAAAGACCAAACAAGTGTGCTGTGAGCTCAACACACCAACATCACGAAATCCACACGAGCAGCTGTGCATCCCCCAAATGCTGCATCTCTTCGTCTATCTGCGGCTCGCTACCACCTAGGCAGAAGACGAAAGCTCCAGGCGCGACGCGCATTGCCCTTGCCAGGCGAGTCTTGAAATCCCCAACTGACCTGGTCGATCTTGAAAAGTTGAACTAAGTAGTTTGATGTCTAAAGTCTCGATCCATGCAACGGAAATAAAAGTTGACGTCATGCCAAAACCATGTTAATTGCATTCCCATGCTCTCTCCGACCCGTGGCTGCACCTTGGTCATGCGGCCACTGAGCAAGACACATTGGGGCAAGCCAGAAACGTGAGGCTCCTCTTCCAAAAGTGATTCAGCAGCCTCGGAAGCAAATATGTTTTGTCTGGAGAGCCGTTCCAGAATCGCTTCGAACTTCGGAAAAGGGCACAGTCCTGCTTTGAAGAGCTGCCCTATAAGCCGAGCCACTCCTTTTGCACACTCACGCGCTTTCAACAACTGATTCTCTCTGTCGCCTTCTCCAGCCAGTAAGAAGTGCTCAAGCATGTTGAGCATGACTGAATCAATCACGCACGACGTCAAAGTTGGTGCGCCGGCCGCATGAACCCCCTCGCTGGCAGAACTATCCAGGGCCAGGATGACGTCTGCAACCGTCAGTGCGGCAGCGGAGGAACGCTTCATCCCAGACCACACACTGTGAGTGAGGATACAGTTGGCAACCATTCTGTAAACGTTGTCGTCGGAGTTCCCCAAGCCCATCGCCAACTCACCATCAGTTGACCGAGCCTCCTCCACGAAACGCCCAATGTTTGTGGGCGAAACTTTGTTCATGAACAACGTCACTCGGGACTGCAAGTCCATGGCTTGTCTGTTGGTTCTTCACAATACTTTTAAATCGAAGGCCAGGGACAAACGATTGCGACAATAGGTGTAAAAAAATATCCTTACAAAGAGTGGACAGTTTGAACTGAAAGCACCAACCTAACGCACTAAAGCCCTGCTACATGAACTTTCTCATCGCTTCTCAAACAACAAGACATCAAAGAAAATGCTGATCAGCGGGCAACGGTCTGTTCAACTGATTGCTTGGAAGCCTGGCAAAAAAACGCAAAGAATGTCTACCGAAAGCTTCCTCCGGTCTACCAAAAGTGTCACTGCCACCACGAACACTTCCGCCTACGAATCATCTGGCGCTGCTTAAAACCCGGCATAACTTGTGAATCCAGGCGCCTCTTCCACCAAAGCAAACCCATGCAAGAACAGGTCATCAAGCCTAGTTGGTCCTGCATGTTCTAGCGTACGAAGAGTTGCAGACATGCAACCTTTCTGAAGAATATGGAACCTAAGTACGCTTCAGTGAGACAATACAAGGTTGAGTTTGTTGCCGGAGCACGCGGGTTCAATCGTGTCAAGCATCCACACTGGCAGAAATGGGCATCTCTTTGCCATCCCAATATAATATGATAACAACAAGCAACTGCAGGCATCTTTGCATGAAAGAGCCCTCAACATCACACGTGTCGTTTACACGAACAGAAGCTGGTGGCATGAACAGCTGCCCTCTCTTTTGGTCAGCAACACCAGCAAAGCTGTCTGCAGGAAGCCTACGTCGCGTTGCAGCCCTGCACGCATGCTGGAAGATCACCTGCTTTGCACCGAGATGTGAAGGGGAATCAAACGGTGCTTGGGATGCGCCCAGCATTATGAGACTTAAACCTGATTCAAGCACCACAAGGCGCTTCGGCATCTGGAACCACAAGCCTGCTTCAGATGCAAATGCTGGCCTGAGGCCTTTGCACGATGCCCAGAAGGGACTGTGCCAAAATGTATGAGAGCACCCTGCCTGCATGAAAACCCCTCGGCCATGAGCTCGTTGTCTCAGGACAGATTGACGATGCATGTCTGCAATGATGGCAACCATGTGGCAGGTGACTCCCTCCCGATCATGTTACAGACAGAGCTGTCTCTTGACCTGTGCCTTCACATGCAAATGGCGCCGTGCCAAACTCAAAGCACATTCTAGTGACTAGAATCACTGAAATTCACTAAAACGTTAATCATCTGTCTGGATGCTGGGGACTCAATCAAACCCCAGACAGTCTCAGCATGTGAGCTCTAATGACTTTGACAAGAGTGCGCATACCAGCACCATCAGCACCTCCCTTTGTAGCTGTGCACCTGACCAATCAGGCTGCACCATGGACATGCGAACTTTGAAAACAGCAACCTGAAGACAGAGTGGAACCTTTTGGGGGTTTCCCTATGGTGAAAGCCACTTTTGCGAGCTGCATGACATCTGAGGAATCCCACGTTGAGAAATAATGGATCTGCTTCTCGCAGCCTGGCTGAGTCCAACTCAGCACCACGGTGGTGAGCTGCAGGTCCAAAGTTGTGCGAAAGCGCGAAGTTAGGCTTCAGGCTACAAGATGGTCAGGTTCAGGATTTAAGATTTGTTTAGGGTAGGGTGTGGGGTTTAGGGCTCGGGATTGACGGGCAGAAAGGGATGTCCTAAAGAAAGCCGTGGAGAATAGAACGGCACTTCAGGATCCCTCCCAAGGATCCTGTCGTGACGGGCCATTTTAAAAAACTCCCAGCCACAGACAGTAGCTTCTCTCAACATTTGGTGTCTCAAGTTTTCAGAAAAATCCACCCCCCAGATAATACCAAGAATCTGGCTTTTGGACATTGTTGGCGATCCACAACTTCACAGGAAGCCAGCAAACCGTCTCAACATGAGCATTTCTCAAAAAAGAGCTACCCATGATGTGCCCACTCCCGGGAGGAGACCCCTGACGGTTGTTAACCCCATGATGAGTGCCAGGTCAGTCTTTGCCGCCTAGCTCCGTACTTGTCACGAAGTAGGGTTGAACATGTCAATGACCAGCACGCTCGAAGGAAGAACTGTCAAAGGACAGCCTTCCGTGAGCTTTGCCGAGCTAGCCTATCAAGAGGAAAGGATGGGAAAGGGTTGTGGTCTCTCTGCTGGAGCTCTTATACCCCAACCATCCATCCCCCAAAGCAACAGGCAACCCCCGAAGATCACATCTGTAAGCACCAAGGCGTGGAGTGCGCTTCCGGCACCTGCGGCGCCTGCACCTTCGGGGCGCCGTCCCGGTCCTCCAGAGCTGAATCAGAATGCTAAGATCCCAGAACTTCCTATCCGAGGCTGCGGGCACTGCAAGTTGAGCTAAATGCCCTGAAGGTTTGCAGATGGATGGGCACGACGTCTCATGCCAGATGGTGGCGAGTGAGCACACAGGGGCGCAAGTCCAACTGCACATGCAAGACCGTGCTGATGCGCTCTGGAGGGCAGGACACATACTGGACTGGCAGCATACAAGGGCGCATCCTGCGCTCGTGCTGGGAAGGGGACCCTGGAGCCGTAGAGAGCGAGGAAGAGCACACGGTGGCCGACGGTGGGCCCACCCTGGCCACCACGGCCACGTGCTACAGCTGACACAGCAACTGCAAACACGGAGCTTCCAAACGAAGCGACTTCCCCCACAGCGCAGTGCGCGGCATCCGAGCTCGTCTGGCAGGCAGAAGACCCGGCACCAGCCTGCCGGGACGCACTGGAAGAATGCCGTGCTTCGAGGGTTCTGAAGTCCGTCATCCACACGGCAGGCCCCCAAAGCCCCAAGTAGCTCAGATTGCGAGTTCCTCTCTGCTAGAGTGCCATGCGCGGGCAAGACAGAGCTGACACCGTTGCCAAGTGCATGCTACACTGACAGACAGCTTCGGATTCCGCATTTTAGCCATCAAAGGATCGCAGCACTGTGCATTGCACTGCAGTCTTCATTGTGCCTTTGCAGGTATCGACATGGTATGCAGCTGCTTAACCCATGTTTGAAGCCATGCCTTGGGCTGATTACAGCCTTTATCCGGATTGCATACCTAAGGTCCCAATCCACCAGTTGCAAACTTCCGCAGCTCTTGCCCTTACACCTGGATGCTGGAAAGTCTCACAACGAAGCTCTGTCTATACCGGAAGCTCATGAAGAAAATCAATCTCGGTAGTGTCACATGATTGTCATGTCATCTTCCAAGCCAGCTAGCCAGCTAGATTTGCTCACCTGCTAATTCCAGGCTTGGAAGGCCAACGCTCAAGACACCTAAGACCCCAGCGCGCGATACAGCTCCGAAGGCATACACACGCAGAGCATAATGTGAGACAGCTTCCATCACCCTCCTCTCCACAAAGATGAGGACACACAGCTAGACACGGAAGGAAAGCAAGAGTCGGAGCTACGTGCAAAAACTTGACTCACCCAAGCAGAGGTGAGGCGGGCATGGCGGGCTGCCTGCGGGTCTCCCTAGATCAGGGTCTACTTGACGAGTGCGCCTAGACATGTAAATGCTTCTCGCAGCACGCGCCCTGCATGACATCCATGCAAGCGGTGGCCAACGCGATGTAGAACTACCCAGTACGCTTCAAACGCGAAGAGGACGGCGCGCAAACCTTTTAATACTTCCATTGGTCAGCAGGTAGCGACAGTCAAGGGAAGCTGCGACTTATCAAGCCCCAACTCCAATGGCCAAGATCGGGATCGCCGCTCTCCATTTTGCTACATCGAAGCTGATCTCACACATCTTGACGGTTTGGACAATGTGCTTTACGGCTGCTGGAAAGCCGAGGTTTGGGCTTCACGTGTGGCTAGCGACCATCAGCGTTGCAAATGAAGATGCAGCTGCAAAAGAAGACCACAGTGTGTAAATGGAACTCAACTTCAGGCCGTGTTCTGAGCTGCTGATGGCTTTGTCATCCGGCTGCATCTTTCAATCTCATGTAAGAACAGTCCTAGGAGTTGCCCGCCACATAGGACTGACTCCCATGAACCAGCGTTCGAAGCGGGTCTGTCCTATTTGAGGACCCTCGAGGAACTGGAGCAAACGCATCACGATACTGCAACACTGACGTCTTGTGGGCCACCCACATAAACACCTGTCGAGCGGAAAGCTTGGCATGAACCTGAAAAATCAGCACTGCCCGCAACAATCCGTCAGCAATCAATCAGCATCGCAGCAGCTGCTTCCATGTCGCAAATTGAACTCTATACCGCTGCTTCATCATGCTTCTAATGTCAATGACAGCCGGGTTGTAGCAGTCCGAACATCAAAGCATCCAGTCAATGACTCAAATCTCATCAGGAACCCTGGTTGAAGGTGGGTCCAGCAAGATGCTGGCAATGCTCCAACACCTGGGCGCCGCAGGACACCCCCAGAATTGGAAGCTTCCCAACGTTCAGGGTACCTTTTAGGGGGGCCCAATGATAAGGGTTATAGTATTTGGGGGTCTATCTTGGGGTCCCCTTATCTATGGAAACTACCAAGTTTCCACCAAAGGTTATCAAGGACAGGCTCGGCACACAAGGAAAACTCTGTGCAAGGAGCCTACTGGCGGCCGGACACGACTACCTGGTTACCTCCACCTGGCAGAATGGCAGAATCTTGTCATGGTGTCCGAAAGAGGCACAGACAAATCCCCTTTTGTGCTCTGGGCATGCGTCATGCTTTAAAGAAGGTGCACCACGGCGCGCAAACTTCTTAGCTCAAAAACTGCGCCCTAAAAATATGAACCAACAAAATCGCAGGAAGCCGAGGCGAAATCCCGTGCCCGTCCAGCCTAGCACTCTTGGCCTTACAGCTGAGTTCACAAGCACACGTGGAGCCCGATGCGGCTTGTCAAGCTACAACCTTCGGTCCTGGAGAATCAGCACAACCTCATAAATCAAGCGTGGAGCACATCAAACGAGCTGGGGAAGATGTAGCTATCTGGACTCTGCCTCTGTCGAAGCTTGATGCCTGGCATCTAAATTGCCCATGCGGGCTACTGTGAGCACATGGTGCCTCGTTATTTATCAAGCAAGGACAGCTGGCAGCACACAAGGACTTTGGCTCAGGCCGTAAACTGGCTTCTTAGATGTGCTCACCCAGCACCCTGCCGTGCAGAACCCAGTTCTGTTGTCGCCTTTCACCCTCAGTTGGACTTCAGCAGACGAAACCCGCAGTGAGTGACTCAGACAGCATTCAGCCATGATTCAGAGTGGGTCTGGCCACAAGCTGTGCATCCCACTACGCAGGAAACACTTCGTAAGAATCGACGAGCAAGCCATCAACCATTAGCACCGTCCATGAGCATTCATGCAGGAGATCGCAACGAGGCAAGGCCAAAGCATGGTCACGTGGTCCTTGAAGCTACAAGCCGCGTCTTCGAGCTCCATCTTGGTGACAGCATGTTGCTACTTTAGTGCTGCACCCACAGCAACTATCTAACAGCTATCATTCGAGAATCAGCGGCACTAGCACAGGCTGCTTCGAGCTTTTCAAAGGGATTTCAGGAGTGTTCGTGATGTGTTGCCGAGGCAGCCAGCGAGGCAGCAGCTTGTACTTGCGCCTCTTTTACTGTTGTACGGCGGCCTTCGTCTAGTTCTCAAGGAAGCTGACTGATTATCGATGGTGCTCCAACCTGGAGGCCGCGCATGGGAACCCGTGCCAAGCATGGCGCTTCGAAGTAAGAGCTTACACAGTGACAACGCCAGCATCTAGGAAGTTCTGCGTTGTAGATCTAGGTTTTGGAATTGCGGCGCATTTTGTTGCACAAGGACCGCGAGCAGTGTGCAAAGGTTCCTTGTAACGCAAATTTCGTGAATGGTTGTGATATCCCACCACACAACCACGCTCTGCGCTGCACGGGGGTGTTCAAGCCCGTACGAAGTGAATCGCAACCTGCACACCCCTGAAAGGTCCGCGAGGGTCTGTTAAAAGGGCCAAGGCGAATTGCAGAGAACATGCAACAGCCTCGGCTGGCTGAGCTCAACGAAGCCGAGCAGGTTTCTCAAAAGCATTCATGAACTAATGCGAGCCTCGCCTGGATTTGGAAATGCCGGGGAAACACCTGGGCTCTGCTGTGACAGCACAGGCTCTGTTGCGAAGGTTTGCGTGCAACTTGATGACGCAAACCCCAGATTGGGTAGCGCCGGCTCTCCACGCATGTGACTTTTGGCCATTGTGCTTGCTCGAATGCCAACACCGACGTGCTGCAGCGAACAAATTGCAGGCATGCTTTGGACGGTGCAGCCAATAAGTCATCCAATGTCATCTGGCCCCACCTTGGCTTGCCGTGACACACTGAACAGATGATTCAGCCCCCCTATCTGGCACCACCCTCGTAGCTGATAACATGTCCAGATTTTGTTTCTCGAAACCAAGGAGATCCGGATGCCTACAACAAAGTGACGCAGAAAAGGAATTATGGTAGATTCCAAGGCCATGGGACCTGGCAATGAACCTCCGCAGTGTCGAAAGCGGCCATGATGCTGCCATCTCATGTCCTTCAAAACAACTCCCTATTTCAGAAAGTGCTTGCCACGCCATCATCCAATGTGCAAAAGCAATTGACATGTGCTATGAGTGAGAAAACAAACGGCAATTGACTTCGAGACGCTCATGACACAAGAGCTGGCATTGCAATCTTGTCCAAGAATCGGACCTCGTACAAGTTGAGCTTGTTTCGCACCAATATGCCCACAAGCCATGGAAGGCTACCGTGGCCTGGTGAACCACGCATACCTGTCAACGCTATCCGCCCGCTGCGCATGCCGCAACAGGCTTCTGCTGCTTGCTATGCCCGCACATGCCCGCACCAGCAAGACTCACAGGCTTGAACCCAAACACCCAATCATTAACGGAATGCCCGTAATCACAACCATTGCAGCACTGCTTGCACGAGGCTACTTGAACGCAATGTTGTGCAGGCGCCCATGCTTCGCACCAAATAGCACCAGAAATTGAGCGGAGAGTCTGAAATAAGTAACAGAGAATCCCATGCATTTGTGTGATCTCGGGGCCGACTACAATTTCAAACACGCCTAAAAGTTTTGGCCGCATCTGTTCCAATGTCTGGAAATTGAAATATTCTGGAATCCGGCAAATTGAGCGTACTTGAACCCTTTATTCCATGTCGCTCCCGATTTTATATGGATGCAACCTGTGAAGCCGCGCGTGCCAGGATCCATGCTCACGTTCCCGTTTTACGCACTGCATGGATGACACTGCGGACGTCCCAAAATTGATGAGCAGGACTGGTTCGACACACGAAACACCGCACCAACCAGCACATCTGGAAGCCTGCCCCCCGCTCTTTGCGGAAATATGGTGCAGGGGAACTTGGAAAAACGCAGAATTTTCATGGAAGCCCGCATGTGAACGCGTGTGATACACGCTCGATCCGCAGTAAGACAAGGTTTGCTCTCCCAAACTGAGGGGGTGGGTGGGTGGGAATCCCGCATGTTCCACAGATCCGCAAGGACTGATGCGATTGACATGAATATTCAGTTTCCTGCGCAGCCAAACTCACGAAGCACGTAAAACCTTTCTGGGACATGAAAGTGTTTGCAAACATGCGCAATGCAGATGCAGGCCTGCAATATCTTTAAACGTGGGGGCGCCGAAAATGGTACAACTGCTCCGTCGTCGGGTATGGCAGCTCAAGTTTTGGCACAGGCCTGACTTCAAACTGCACTGGAACCTGCAAGTGACGGACACCAAATAGACCAGATTAGACAAAAATCTGTCTAAGTAGACAAATGATAAAATTTATCACATGTCTACGAAAAAATTATTTAGACATTTTTTTCTCTACAAAATTTGTCTATTTAGACAAAATTTGTTGTCTAACATGTTCCGGAAATGGACAATTTTTTGTCTACAAAATTTGTCTATTTAGACACTTTTTTGTATAGTTGGAAAAATTTATGCCGACCTCAAAATCCTAAATTTCGAAGAAGTTTCGGGTAAAGTTCGGCTTGCGCGCAGCAAGAATTGTTGGAAGTTTGGTTCGACAAACCAGCTGTTTTTGCCGAAGTTTGGTCGAGCTGTGTGTGGGGAGAAAAACATCCGTGCTGGTGCTGTTGTGATGTTTTTCCTGTTGTCCTGGTTACTATTTTTCTTGTTGTTGATGATGCTGATCTTGTTGTTTTTGTGGCTGTGGTGCTTGTTGCTGGTGGTTTTTGCTTGTCGTCGTTGTCGTCGTTGGTTGCTGATTGTTTGCTGTTGTTTGCTGTTGTTGCTGTTGTTGCTGTTGTTGTTGTTGTTGTTGTGGTTGTTGTTGTTGTTGTTGTGGTTGTGGTGGTGGTTGTTGTTGCTGTTGTGGTCGTGGTTGTGGTTGCGGTAGCCTTTCGAGCTCAGACGTAGGGGTCCGGGGTAGTACAGTCCCGCTTTCCCTTGCGAGCAATGGCACATGTGTCAGCAGTCTGAGTGGCTCGGTCCCAAGTCCGAGCAGAGCCTGGCTCTGAAAGGGGACGGTTGCTGGTGTGCGTAGCCAGCGGGAGCTTTGCCCAAGGCATTGCGAAACAGCGCCGTAGTTGAATCTACGAAGCAGAATGGCACCCAAAAAATCTTACCAGAGTGCCATTCATAGAGCTGAGGTGAGTGGGACAGCCATATACAAAGGGAGAATTATGTCCCTATCAGTTTTAGGAGGAAGAGGGAAAGCAGCTAATGCAAACAGGCCCCCTCAGGCTCCAGCAAAGCAGAGGGCTTCCCCAAAAATCAAATATCTCTGCTGGAACACTGGTGGACTAACATCAAGTGTCTGGGAAGAGTTGCTCTCCCAATTAGCAGATCCACAATATGCTGACGTTTCCTTGGTAATCCTGCAGGAGACACACTGGACGGGAGTCTCACAATTCACGACAGACTGCTGGCATGTCATCTCATCAGGCAGCAGTGGCGAAAAAGGCGCTGGAGCGGCGATCCTGGTCAAGAAAACGCTGTGCAAAGCACAAAGCATCAGACACACGGAAGTAGTCCCAGGAAGAATCCTCCATGTCCGGGTCCCGGGAGCAGATGTCTCGCTAGATGTCATCTCAGTGCATCAATTCGTGCGGCGCAGCAGCATTATGACAGAGGCAAAAAAGTCTCGGAGGCAAAAGTTGCTGGGTCCCTGCACAGTCAGAGGTCCCAAGCTAATAATCCGCAGTGTAAGTCCGCTCCAGAAGCTTTTAGAAGATCATCAGCTTGTTGCATTAAACACGTGGGCTGCTGGCAAGCCATCAACACATGTTCAGGGAAACAGTGTCTCACAGATAGACTTTGTCCTGGGCAGGGTAAATTAGACGAATGGTCTAGTTAAGGAACGCAAGCCGATCAGAACATTTCAGGTAGCGCAGTGGAGGGACGGAAGCAGGTCACACACTACCCAATTATTCAAGGCCAAATTTGCCACGAGCGCAGATACACTCCCATTAAAAGGCAAGCCTATGATGTCAGAGCAATGGACTACGACTTCAGAACAGGCTCTGGAAGAACAGATATTCTAACTCAAAACATTGATGCCAAGATAGCTCAACTCAATCCCACAACATGGCCAGCCTTCAATGAAGTCTTGCACAAGGCTGCCAGGGAAGTTTATCCTCCCACAATTATGCAATCTGCAAAGGCGGATGAATACTGAAAGAAGAAAGAGCTATTCAGAATATCCCAAGCACAAGTATAGCTATAACAGACGTCCTCCCGGAGCTAAAGCTGAGGCTCTTCTTTGCGAAGTGGAAGTCTTGGTCATCTTCTAGAGCCAGGTCAAAGAACTTGAGACAAAGCAACAGCAGAGGGAAGCATAATTGGATGCTGCACTGGAAAGCGCGGGATGGAAGCCATTCCCTGCACAAGACGATCAAGCAGTTCAAAAAATGGAAATCTGAAGAAAGGATCCAACTCAGGGACCAACAAGGCCGCTTCCTCAGTAAATCCGAGGAGATACCCGAAATCAAAAAATTGCTCCGAGGATCTTTTTGGAACAGGCTCAGACTGCCCTCTTTCAGGGAAACAATCTTGCATCAACATCACAGCTGAGGATGCGCAAGAGCAATTAGCAAGCATTAAGATTGGGAAAGCTGCCCCAATGGATTTCGCACCAATCTTAGGAGAAGTTGCTCCCAAAACGCCATGAGTGGAGTGGCAAGCATCTTGGAGGCAGACACGGCAAAGAAGGTGCTTCCAACTAATCTTACAAGCTCGCAGATTGCCCGGCTTCCAAAGCTGGGAAAAAAGTCAGACAAACTAGATAAACTTCGACCCATAGAAGTCATCTTAAAAAATTGGCTGAACATAGGAAATAGACAAAGTCTTGCTGCCTAAAGTTTTCAAACAAATGAACAGAGGAAGCAACACGAGCTCTATTGCACAGGAGCGGATGAGAAATTCCAAGGCCCTCAATTTATGGGAAGTGTCACGCTTAGTGTCGATATGTCTAAGGCCTTGCTTCGCAAAACTTTGGAGGAAATTCAGCTCGAACCGACTCTCGTTGAGATAATAGGCAAACTGCATGTTAATGCCCCAGTGGACAAAACAGACTTCTGAATCAAAATAAAAAGAGATATCAAGCAAGGCTGCAAGCTAGCACCATCTCTGTTCGCCATCACCACGCCTTGTTCTACAAAAGTCGAACAGGTCCTTCTTCACTGCTCTGAGCTGCTCAAGAGACTCTAGAACGCATGGGTTTTGGGAAAAACTGTTGAGGATTTGAAAGAGCAGGAGAGAGAACATCAACATGAAAAAACTGGATTCAACCTGGATTCAACCCAGGTTCAATCCAGCTGCAACTAGATTCAACCTGAAGCTAATCCAGATTCAACCTGGATGACTCCTGTCACCGCATCAAGCCCTTAAGATCCTTTTCGTTCTTTTTTTTTCGTGGAGGACAAGATTACAACATGGGAGGGAACCTGAGTTCAACCCAGGTTCAAATCTAGGTTCAACCCAGTTTCAAACCCAGGCTTGCTGAAGACCGGAAGTAACTCCAACTATGCGCAGAGCATAATTGGTCAAGACCCAGGCCGTGGCTTGCCAATTCTGTATGCGCTTTTGGTTTAGCACTGCTCTGTCATTTGATATCACATGCGACAATTCTCTGAGCACGTACTTGCTGCAAGCAAGTCTGCGCTTAAGAGTCTGGTCTTCATAACCTTTGTGGAAGATAATGATCCCCCAAGTATTGTGCTGTTTTTCTTATTGGGGTCAGATTTCCGTCGGAAAGTTTTATATGAAAACTTTCGTTCTTAACTCTTACCCTGTACGTTGAGAGTTCTTGTTGTGATGATAAACCTGTTGCTGTCAGTCGGAGAGATGACTCCCTGTGTGACTTTTCCAACTCCTAGAGATCGCGTGGCCCAGAGGTTCAAACGGGGGCAAGACCCCTGCTGTTCCTCAGGCGGACGATTTTTATGGATTGCCTGCCATCGATCCAAGATGATCTGTGTCAAATAAAGCAGGAGAGACTAAAGAAACTCCGCCGCATCTTTTTGCCTGCCTGCTGCGTTGATGCTGCGGCCGTTGGTCTGGACGCTACGGGTTTAGATGTCAATTGACTTTGCCTTCAGCTTTGCTCTGCTGCTCCTTACTGAGATGTAGTTTGAACCACATGTGCTTTGCAGTAGAGGAACGCACTGTCTGACACGGCGTTCTGGTGCGTCCACCTATAGGTCGCAAAATCTGCATTTATGTCCTTTCTTTGTCATAACTTTGAAGGTATCAAGCTTTGACTGAATTATTGGCGTTGTTCATCGTAGCTGAATGCTGTTTATGAAGGTGTTGCTTGACATCTTTGAAAGCTAGCTTCTAAGGTTCCTTGAATTCTGGATTCTGCACTCAAGGCAGCCTCTCCAGGATCGTAGCCACTTAAACTAACAGAGATGGCTTGTTTGAGGCTGCCGGCGCTGCATCAACTACATAATGGTGCGAAACACTCTTCCTTCAGCGCGAAATTGGGCGAGCTCCACACAAACTTGCATCGGATGATATTTTTTTGGTAGAATGAGGAAAATGGCGCTGAAGACATTTCAAGTCTTCATACTGCGTATTCTGTAATTTGCACTTTTCCTCAACCGTGCAAATTTTTCAGAACGGAAAATTTAAGCACAGAGTCTGGCCGGAAACACTAGTGGTCATTCTGAGTCCAATCTATCCTAATGTCCGTGCTTACCGTGAAAGCTCACAATAATAAAAAAAGATGTCTGCGGAAGAGAAAAAGCTGGGCTATAGGGGCTCCAAAGACCCTAAAAGCTGACGTTTACCATCCTAGCGATCCCGCGGGAATTCGAGCAGGCTGGAGCGGCGCATTTGTTAGAAATTGAAAGACGTCAAGTCCTATTGCCGCCAAACGCCCCCGCCATGAGAGCAAGGGCGTCAAGTTGTGAAGCGGAAGCTTGAGTGTGACCGCAGGGAAGAAGATGGACGGGGTGCCCCGAAAAGCAAGACGCGCCAACAAAAGCGCCGCGATGGTCTTTGATGCACGGAAGACGCTACCAGCTCTCCTGAATGTTCGAGCGTTTATGGAGCGGCGTATGAGAGAGAGAGAGGCCTGAAGAGGCGTGCTTAGGGGGAGACGGATTGTCAAAATGTTTTCCTACGTATCCTGTCTGACCGTATGGCCAATTGCACTGAGATTTCGGAGCCGGGATATTTTCTGGAGGCTTTTCGCACCCTGTTGTGCTTCTGCGTCCCATTGCATTGTTTCTGAGGGTGAGATCTCCCATTTACAGATGAACAAAACATTTTTGTCCTTCCATTTTGCTTGAATTCCAGTACACTGTGAGAGTCAAAGATGAGAGAGAGAGAGAGAGAGAGAGAGAGAGAGAGAGAGAGAATTGTCTAAGAGAAACCTTAAATATTCTCTCAACACTTTTTGTCAGCAGATTACAAGCTACGGTTGCGCAGACATGTCAGTGCATTGCATTCCGGTTGTGCATTTCATGTTTATAGTTCATTGCGCTACGTGTCCGCCATTTGCAAAGTGATTAATTTTTCTGAGTACATTGTACATAGCATTGTTTTTCCAAAGAGTCCATTGCGTGAAGCTTGGCTTGATTTTCCAGATTTTCCCAAAGCGATTGACAACCACCCTGCGCCCCATTGCTTCGAATTGCGTCCTTGTCTTTCATTGTCAACACGACAGAGTAAATTATGGCATCATTGGCTGCTACGATGATTCTGACATTGGTAGGTGATACAGACCGTGGGTCGATCGTTACTTTTCCTTTAACTAGATACTCTGAAGCAATGTTTATTAAGGGTTGCTTTTGGCGACTGACTTCGAAATTAAGAGCAGCGCCTGCGCGGACAAAAAAACTAATCTTTATTGAGAGAGCTGAAGTCGGTTGAGCAGCTGTTCGGGCACTTGGTGACGACTTCTGGCCAGCTCCGGTCGTCTTACAAGCCTATGAGCACAAAAAACAGGCTGACTACCAAAGCAACCTTGCCAAGGAACGCTAGGAACTTATGTTCGTCGGACGTTCGTTCCTCGTTTAGGTTTTGGAAAGTTTAACCAACCTGAAACAGTTTGTTTTGGAAGTTTCTGAGCAACTTTGAAGCGCTTGAGAAGTGCGTTAGTTTCCGAGGGCCTTTAAGAACCCCAGAGGGCCTCCAAGGGCTTACACACTGCAAGTTCGCAGCACCTGCACAGAGTGCGCGGTCACACCTTTT